>JAQIXL010001832.1:0-15610 GCA_034700245.1 Poikilolaimus oxycercus | reverse complement strand
GGACCGACGGATTGGAGCTTCTGAGTGCTTTGGGGGCCGTGCATTCTGGGGAATGATCACACGGAATAAATCGTAAATCATGGCTTGAACAGACGTGCGGGCCACAACTTCTGCTATTCAACGCTAGCGATATGGATAGCTATCCATTCGTGCAGTGGCTCCAAAACTTTCCTTTGTAAGTTCTGTGTCACACAATCTCCCCCTACGGAGCTCAGATCGTACATGTACATACACATCGTGCTTATGACTGTCTTAACTGTCGCTTGTGTGCCAGCTAACGCTTTTCACATCTTCATCCTTACACAACGATCCATGATTCGCAGCACTGTTAATCAACTTGTGAGCTTGATTGTTTGAGATTCTGAAGTCTTTCAGCTGGCCTTTGCTGCATTCGCGGAGATTATTGTTTTGGTTCTCTATGAGACATTAGTTCTTCGCTTCTACGTCTTCTACATTCCTGAATACATGATGGGCGGCTCGTTCGGATGGATCCTCTTCTTTCTGATAGCCAACATTGCTTTGTACGTATTTTCAGTCAAAGATTCTGAAGCCTCTACAGAGTTGCTGCACACGCAGTTAATGCTTACCTAATTCTGGCCACGGGACTTGTTCGCTATCGAGCGATAACCGACATTCACAGCGCGTTCCTACGACCACAAATAGCCTGGTAAAGAGAATGAAGAGAATGGGTATTACCATTACAGGAAAATCATTTCGATCATTCTTTGTTTTATTGTTCCTCTTTTCGTCGTTCCAAATGTGCTCACAATGCGTATCGAGTGGAACGAGGAAGTCCGCTTGTTCTCGCTTCAAAGTTATCCCACCACCGAGACTTGCGGTGCCTTTGTCTTTTATCAGTGGATGACGGCTATTGTTTTCAAGGTTCGTGACACAATTTTTGTACAGGTCTTCTCTTTCCTTTAAGGGATTTCCATGTGTTTCAATGCTGGTGCTCACGGTCCTCTTAACGGTGGAGCTGAAACGCACAAAGGTTCCCTTGACCCTCCAACATTTACCGTTACAGGCACAACATGCAAAGATGTCACGCGGCGACACGGACAAGCAAGAAGCTGGTATGGACCGTACTACGCAGATGTTGATCGTCCTTCTCATTGTTCATCTTGTGGCAGAAATTCCCAATGCCATCGTGTTCATGTTAACGGCTATTTATCCTGTTGACTTCAAGCAATTCGTCTACAGCAATATTGGCGATGTGAGTCGCGAACCTTTTCTGAAGATTTTTAGGTTCTGGACTTCATTTCGTTCTGCAATGTCAACCTTAGCTTTGCACTTTATCCGTTGTTCAGCTCGCAGTACCGTGATGCAGTGAAGACTCTTTATCGCAAGGTTTGTCCATATTTACAACACGACCGAAGTTTTTAAGGCAAAAGCTCACGTCTCATCAAACAGTACAGTGACACTTCGTGTGACGACCAACTCACTGAAACACTCTTAAAGTGGTCTCATTGTCTTTTCAATGATTCGTTTTTGAGCCCGAATGTCTCATAAAATGTATATATCTTGGTTCACCTGTGAAGTTTTAGCAGTCCGCATTAAGAATGCTATTGCCCGGCTACTTCGGAACATTAGTCATTTCATTCATTCGAACAATTTTCGTTCTACAATAATATTAAAAATGCATTGCTCTCTATTCTTTTTTTGACATTTTTAACATTGAACAGTGTATGGGAGAGTTTGTCTTCGAAGAGTCAACGGAGCAACCCTCCCATGCTGCGCATAAAAACAGAGATCCGTTCTTGCAAGGTGACTCGAGACTAAGCATTTATCGCAATTCTGTCGGAAGTGGACGTGCAAAACTCTTGAAGAACCGCACCTTCTATTAGACCCGAACAGCTGCAGTTCGTCAGCCCTTGGCAAACATACATACATATTCTGTGCTTCTGATTCTGAGCTAGAAGTCGTTTGCACTTTCTGTCTCTTTGCAATCTTGCCTAGACTGCATCGAGCTGCTTCGAGTCTTCAGTCGAAACTTTAGAATGTCTTCATGGCTCGAGGAGACTTGTGGCCCGCAGCTTTTGCTCTTTAATGTCAACGACATCGAGAGCTACCCGTTAATTCAATTCCTCAACGACTTTTACTCGTTCGGAACCAATTGAGAACCTTTGAGGAAGCTTGCAGGGCGTACTTCAATGTTCACATCGTTTTAATGTCCTTGCTTTGTGTGTTAGGAGTTCCGGCCAATATTCTACACATCTTCGTCCTGACGCGTCCAACGATGAATCGAAGCCCTGTGAACAGATTGGTGAGTGCATCTGCACCTCATGCAGAAATTCGGTTTCAGTTGACATTCGCGGCAATTTGCGAAATCATAGTCTTGCTCGTCTACGAGACAAACATCCTTCGGTTCTATGTATTTTACAACACCGATTATCCCCTGGCCGCTTCTTATGCGTGGAGTATGTACCTTTTTGTTGCAAGCATCGTTGGGTGAGTCAATCGAGACGAGCTCTGATCCTTGAAGAATTTCCACTCACGCGGTCATGGCTTACATGCTAGTGGCGACGGCGTTCATACGTCTTCGCGCCGTGACAGACATCCAGAGTCGGTTTCTGCAACCGGAAATTGCATGGTAGCCTAATGAGCAATGCACATCAAATGTTTTAGGAAGATCCAACTCATCGTTGTTCTCTTTGTTCTACCACTCATTTCTCCACTAATAATTCTCATGCGAATCGAGCCTTATGAAGAAGTGAAGAGCATGTTTTCATTAGAGACTTATCCAGTAGAAGAGACCTGCACGCTGTTCATGGCATACCAGTGGATTGCCGCCATATTCTTCAAGGTCAGTGCTCATTCACGCATCAAACAGTCGGGATTCTAGACAGTTCCCTGTGCTTTCATGGTCATTTCAACTGTAGCTCTAACACTTGCCTTGAAACGAGCAAAGGTACACATTGTGAAGGTTTCATAATCTTGACAATGGTCAGGTCAGACGCTCAACGATTACTCGAGAGACTCCAATAGACACGGCCCTCGATAGAACATCACATCTCTTGATTGCGCTTCTCATCTTTTATAACCTTGCCGAATTACCAAATGCGATCGTCTTCATGCTGACGGCCATCTATCCAGTAGACTTCAATGAGTTTGTCTACAGCAACCTTGGAGATGTCTGTTGATGTTGACGGCAACTAACTCGATTGCAGTTGTTGGATTTCCTCTCAATTCTTAACGGAAACCTCGGCTTCGTCCTCTATCCAATGTTCTCCTCGCAGTATCGTAAAATTCTTCGCTCCATCTGGCAGACAGTAAAAAGTTTCTTGAAACGAATTTGTTAAGATCAGAGCGAAAGTTTCGCCCGCGAGCCTCCCAATGCCAGTGATCGGCCTTTCAACAAGTCACTCGACTGGTTTGGCACAAATAAAGTAATACTCCTTCTTGTTAGAGAATGTTGACCTCTTCACAAAGAACTCTTAATTTGAGCTATGGGTCATTGAGTTGGCATGCCAGTTGAAAAGGGAGATTTCAACTGATTTTATTGCTCAATCAAGTTATAAGTGACAGGAAGAATGGATTCTAAGTTCTCGGCCGTCTGCATTCACGAGCGGCATCCGTTGGCTGCATAGTCGGCCACCTTCAAGTTGTAGTATGCGAGGTGGGCATCATAGCTAAAGAGACACCATTAACATTTTGCCAAGGAAAAATTTGAAAATTCAAGTCAGCAATCAAAACCCCGCACCCATAGGCCGGAAGCGAATTCGAGCAGCTGAAGTCTTTGTCGCCGGCGCAGAGACTGTAGAAGCTGTTGTACGAGTCGTCCATGTTGTTGTTGTGCCAGACCTAAATGCTCAGGCAAAAATTAAATTAAGACTTTTCCAACTTCAGTTTTGTGGTGTTTTAAACCTTTGTCGTTGCTTGCTGGCAAGTGGGGCACGATGTCGTTCGAGTGAACGACCCGCTCGACTCCTCCGAACTAATCAATCAGCATCAGATCAAGGTTATCAAATGAAATACCGGCTGATTGTCGATGAGCCGGGCGAAGTTGGCATCGCCCACTCGAGGCTGGCCGAACGTCGACAGGTAGATGTTCTGACGCGGGTAGAGATTGTTAGCCGCAATATAAGCTGCCGCGATCGACGCGATTCCACCGCCGATCGAGTGACCAACAATCTACAAGAGTACAAAAAGTGATTCATAATTCAGTGATCCGCTGTTACCCTAGGCGCACCTTTCGGGCTATCTTTAATGAGGCGACAGGGAGTGCCACGACTCGTCAACAGACTCATTGCTCATCTCTTGCGGAACACGGTATTCTTCTTCTTCCTCATGCACGTAGAATCTTTTCTAAGCGATCTTTATGTAATCAGTTCGAAGTTTGGTGATTTCTGGAGTCTTAAAATTTTCAAACCCCGCATAGTAATCGTTTTGCATGGAGCCGTCGGAGTAACGTTATAAATGTCAGTATCAACTTTGAGTTTCGAACAAGAATTGTTTTCAGTGCTCCATAAAGCGATTCGTTGCACACAATGTCGAAATGGAACAACTTCCCATGCTATCTTGGGGAATACACACATCTTGCACTCTACAAAATACGAAGGAAGCCAGCGAGTGATCCGCACTAATCAGACCTCGCGGTAACTACAACTTCACTTCTTCCTTCATTCAGAACATTTTTGCAGGGTTTCCTCAGACTCTGCCCCAAATCCTTCATCCATATCTGTCGTTCATTGCCGAATATGCCGGTAGTCCTCCTATTTCTGGGAATTCTGACACTCTTTCCAACGACTTCGGCACGGGTAAGTGAGTTAGGCCCACTTGCAGTTGGGATTAGCGGATTGCTGGATTTCCGTTATTCTTCCTGGTTCTCCACGCTGCTTTATTTTCAACGACCAAACCGGCTATCCCAACTGCAATTGGGCCATTATGTTCGTTTCCCATAACACTGCTTCAGCCTTTGAGAATCGGCTTCTTCTCGTCCCTCAACGACACAACGCTGACGAGCACTGTGGGCTTCACGACCAATGCAGCTTCCTTGAGCATTGGCTGGGATCGCGTCGTCGCTGATCGACTTCTTCCTAGCTTTCAAAGCTTGCAGTAAGGCTAGAGCTCTTTCAATTCTGCTGCAGAATCACCTTCAAATTCGACGAATGCCTTGAAGATCTCAGTGCCGGCTACTTGGTCCAACTACTCAACAATCAAACCGACGTTGTTTTTGGACCGCCGTGCTCCGCTTGTTTGTGCTTGACACTAAAGAACCGTTCTAGCTGCTCTTGTGGCCGGCAAGATCTCCAAGTTCTACGATTTTCCGCTCGTTCTTTGGGGCCCACCGTTCTCTTCGGATCTAACACAACGTGATCAATATCCGACCGTCAGCTCCATCTCTTATCCAACATTGCCGTAAGTTGACGCGAAATGTTTCCGTGGAGAACACTTTCTGTCGTAACCATAGACCACAGATGATAGCCTCTGAGCACTCAATGTGGCTTCCTGTTGTAAGACTTCATGAATCTTGAGTACCTTTTGAGTGCATCGCGACCACGCAGATCATAACAGGGCTTCAGGGCCCTTTCACAGTAACCGAGTGCATCTGCACCCGGATTTCTCTGTTGAAACCCTGGCTTACAGTAGTACTCTTCACAACGTCACTCCGGAGATGACTTTGAATTCAGAATTCGTAATTTGCGGAGGGATCTGATACAAGCGCTAAATGTTGAACATTAGTAAAGATCTCTAATTTAGGCAAGCAACTGCTCTGTTCGACCTTTTCGCGTATTTTGGTTGGACGGAACTTGGGCTAATCTACAACATCAAGCGAAGCGGTCTCGTTCCGCGTTGCCAGTTCCTCGTCGATGACATTGATGTAGGTGACAGCACTGCATTGGAGACATCTTGTAGACCACGGCAAACAACCTCGACAGGGTGTCCATAACGTTTCGTCGTCAGCTCACGGACGTGACCACCGCAACAATCGCCAAAGCTCTCGATGAAGGCGCTCAGGCTGCAAGAAGTCAGCAGTGAAAAGATTGCTACAAAACGTTTAGTCTTCATTATTTGCCTGGAAAACAACGACGATCGTCGAAATTTGCTTCTCGGCATAAAAGATGGCGGCTACGACGCAAGTGACTTCGTCTACGTTTTCACGGAGGGGCGCCGTTCGGGATTCGGTATGTGCTCCTCGACGTTCATCTGGAGGCTTTTAGGAAGTCCGGCATTTTGGTTGGACACAGCCGACCCGTCGGATGGTCGTGACAATGATGCTCTTGTGGCAGCTCGTCGTGTGCTTCTGGTAACACAATTTTTTCGTGAAGCAACCATTTGCCCCAGATGGATAACCAAATCACGAATTCCTCAGCGAACTTTACAACGCTCTTCCAACAGCGCATGACACAGCCACCTTACAACTGCGATTCATGCTTCAACGTTTCTGTGGGACAATATGCTGCGGAGCTGGCCGATGCTGTCTACCTCTTCGCTACCGCCTTCAACAAGACACTCCAGCAACTGGGCACCACGACGATCAGCACGCACCCCTCGGGGAATCAGCTTACCGCCAACACCCATGTCGAATTTGACGGTCTTGTTTTGTCTTTAAAGACCATTGAAGAAGTTCAGGCTTTAGTGGCTTGGTGACGATTGGAGCGAACGGCACTCGAAATCCGATTTTCCAAATCTTTGCCCTTGACACAAGCGACACGCCGACGGTCTACATACAGCTTGAAACACAAAGTTCTGCAACGACGGTAAGGCTTGATTCAAGCTGCTTCAGCAAATTGACTATTTCGAAAAGAATTAGAAATGCTTTAGAACATCGTCCTCTACGGCAACGAATCCTTGTTATGGGCTACACGTGGTGGTAGTCGGCCGGTGTCGCATCCGGCATGCGGCTTCACGGGATGCACAAGCAATAATCAAAGCCTTGTGTAAGGAAGCTTTCTCTTCAGAATGAGATGAGACTGCAGATACATCATCATCGGTGCGGCAGCTCTATTGGTCGTGACTGCTACAGTTTGCGTCGCCAGCTACTATGCATATCGCTCACGACAGCTTGAAGAGGAGCGCCTTAACCAACTTTGGCAGGTCCACTTCGCGATGCTCGTCAAGCCCGAGCATAAGGTTTCGATCACCTCATTTTGGTTTTCAAATTCAGTTAAAGGCACTTCCTGTAAGGGGAATTTTTTTTTCAAAAACTGATGCGAGAGGGATTGAGAAAGAGAGTTTTCAGAAGAAGGAGGATAGGTCAGCGCGCTCCCTGCAAAGCAATTCCTTGTCCACGTCGACAAAGTTCACTCTCGATTCTCGAAAAGACACCACCAACTACACGTTCTACCTTTTACACAAGTAATGGGACATCAGAGAATGAAGATTCTATAGTCGCGAACGAAATTCTAGGGAGCCTGTAGCGGCGAGAAAGCACGAAACGCCGCCATTTATCACGAAAGCAGAGGCTTCTCTTCTGAGACAGGCAGACTTCAGCTACCATAGAATTGATTCTGATTGTTAGATGCGACAGTTCGACCACGACAACGTGAACCGCTTTCTGGGGCTCTGCTTGGACGGGCCGGTCGTCTTGTCGCTGTGGCGATACTGTCAGCGAGGCGGCCTTCGGGTTTCTTTGCATCTGCTAACATCAACATTCATGTTCAGGATGTTCTGGAGAAATCGCCGATAACGATGGATTGGTTCTTCATGTACTCGCTCATGAGGGACATCATTGAGGTCTGGATCAATTGCTTGAAAATTTCTATATCAGGGTCTTTCCGCATTACATTCGTCAAACTTCGGTGCGCATGGCCGACTTTCTTCTGATACGGTGGTTATTGATGAACGCTGGCAGGCGAAGATCACCTTCTACGGCCTAGAATTCATCAAGCAAAATGAAGAAAACAAGAAAAGTACGTCTTTTTGTTGATAAGTTAAGCCATCAGAGCTGTGCTGGTCTGCGCCCGAGCTGATTCGAGATCGTGAGTTGAAGGGCACAAAACCGGGCGACATCTACTCCTTTGCTATCATTTGTTCCGAGATCATCACTCGAAAGCCGGCGTGGGATCTGCCTAATCTTGGGATTGATTATGAAGGTCTTGTGTTTTCTTTGTTCTCATTGGGTCCAGATCTCGTCTACAAGCTGAAGCGCGGTGGCACGCGTCCCATTCGACCTTCTCTTGTTGTTGAAGGCGAAGGCGCCATCGAAATCAGCGCGGCGATGGTTTGTGCTTTAGACAAGATCTTCTTCGTATCCATGCAGATTCACTTAGTTAAAGACTGCTGGGATGAGGAGGCCAATAAGCGGCCTTCGGCAGAGGCTGTCAAAAACATGCTCAAAGCCCAAAATCAAGGAAGGTTTGGAAAGAAAGTAGTTCTCTAGGCCATCGCAGGTCCGCCAACCTCATGGATCACGTTTTCAATGTTCTGGAGCGGTACGCGGAAAACCTCGAACAAGAAGTCGGAGAGCGGACCAAAGAGCTGCTCGAGGAGAAGAAGAAGAGCGATATCTTGCTTTACAGGATGCTACCGAGGTCTGAATCCTCAGCTTGGTTATAAAGAGTCTTTAAGGCAAGTCGCAGACAAGTTGAAGGTCGGGCAATCTGTGGAACCGGAGAGCTACGATCAAGTGACCATTTTCTTCTCCGACGTAGTGAAATTTACAAACCTGGCCGCACGTTGCACACCGTTACAAGTACTGCAACACTTCTGTCTTAAATTCTAGGTGGTGAATCTCCTCAACGATCTCTACAGCATGTTTGACACGATCATCGAAGAATGGGGCGTTTACAAGGTTTCAAACGATTCCGAGTTCAAAGACGGTAAAGGTGGAAACGATCGGCGATGGTTATTTGTGTGTCTCAGGGTTGCCGCATCGCAATGGCAACGAGCACGCGCGTGACATTGCCGAGATGTCTTTCGGCTTTCTTCGAGCGATTCGCGAGTTTCGCATTCCGCATCTTCGCAATGAGCGCATCAACATTCGGATTGGACTTCACACAGGTGAATGAAGACTTTCACTCAGAGAAGCTTCAGGACCGTGCGTGGCTGGCGTGGTCGGCGTGACGATGCCTCGTTACTGTCTCTTTGGCGACACGGTGAACACGGCCTCACGAATGGAGAGCAATGGAAAACGTAAGGACTTGAACAAAATCAAGTTTCAGCGGGCAAAATTCACATCTCACCGACGACAAACCACTACTTGACGAACATCATTGGGGGTTATCGGACTGTGAGACGCGGAGAAGTCATAATCAAAGTGAGGTGCTTTGAGTTCATGCAGCGACTTCACAGGGAAAAGGCGTCATGGAGACGTTCTGGCTAATTCCACCAGGCGAGATGGACGATGATTCGCTAAATGGAACTGAGGAGGCCTTATCCAAGAAAATCGACTCAGAACCTATCCCGTTGAAGAACCGAGTTGACTCCTACGTCCAAAACGAGGACCCATTCAAATATCTCGAATACCGGGAGAATCTCGAGCGGCTTCAACTACGTCAGAAAAATGTTCACATCGACGATAATCCTATTTAAATTTTTTAAAAGTCTTTCGGAATAAATCATTTATTTGTATGAGTTATCATTTTCATCAAAACTGACAGCAAGAGCTCACCCAATATCGCATGATCTTTTCGGTGCTGTTGCTGGTAAATGCTTTCTGTTTGCATGCCCCTCGTTTCATTTCATCTTTTGCATGAGACAAGCCTTCTCAAAAGAGCAACTGTGTAATAGTTGACGTAGACGGACCGAAAATCGTTTTTTTCTCAGGTTCCAGTACAGGCGAAAGTAAAACGAAAGGGTGATATCAGTAGCGTCTTTACTGGCGCATTTTTTGTCTGAACAAACTTTGTGTAAACAGGGAACATTTTTGCCCCCAACACTCCCACGAGATGAAAAGAAGAAGATTTTTTATTCGTCTGATATCGATGGACACTCCATGGCGAGGCGACGCTTGCCAAATGGTCTCGGACGAATGAGAGGACGAGGCACGCTTGTCCAATTTGTTGGGTGGCCCTGCATTCTTATTTTTCTCACGAAATCAGAGACCACTCACGGGAAATGCAGATCCATCGTGTTGGAGGCAATGGTGGTTGAGGGGAGCGACGCTGTAGAGTTCACGCAGATCTTCCACGCGATCCTTGGTCCAGTGAACACTCTCGTAGGCCTTCGAGATCGAGCGGCTACGGATACCACTGAAACGCATCCCTGCGAATTGCGTCTCCGTCTCTGATTGAAGCACGACAATCGAGTGCGAAAAGAAACCCAGCAGTCCAAAACGACCGCCCTTGAGGAACTCACTATGAGTCGAAGTAACGATGAAGGGTAGCGTTATCGATGGCGCTCTTGCACGCCTCCACGTCAGTTCGTGGGTAGTAGTGGAAGTATGTCAAGCACATTTCGTCCTCGATACCCCAGCCGCCCTGAAATTCTCCTTTTCTGGTAAGAAAGTACGCTAACGAGAGTGAGCTTATCTCTCGCCGTCGTGTCATAGACGCATGTCATCGAGACGACGTCGCCCTGAAATGGGGATTTCTGATTCTTTCAACATTCGCAAGAGACCGGAAGAATCTGCACGTAAGGATGTAGCCGCCGAATGCGCTGGAAGAAGGGTGAGTAGTGGTCATCTCGACTTGGCTCGCCGATCTTCACGCCATCGCGATAGTGCGATGTCCAAAGATGACGACCGGTGAGGTGAGCATGGAGCTGCGCGGCGAAGACCGAAATCCCGCTATGGGGCAACTAAACTTTCATATGGATGAGGAAGAGAGAACTGCTCAAACTCAATGAAGACTGTTGAATAAATGGACCGCTAATGTTCAACAGGCCAAAAATTTTCCGACAAAAACTCTCAACTTGAAGACACACACCTTTGACGAGCAGTCCGCTGTACAGTAGCCCGTGATCGGAAACGCTCTTTGTCCTGGCGGAAGCGAGTTGGCATCGCTGATGATGACGCCGAATTCCATGATACCGGCATCGTGCTCTCGAAGTTGCGGTGTTATGTGGAGGCGGATGCCGCTGCTGTCCACAATTCCTGCTAGTTTCTCCACGTTGTTGTAGTGGATTGCAATCATGAAGAAGTGCGGGGCATCTTCACCCCCAAGCGGATAGCCAGCCTCAGGTGGATAGACGATGGTCTGCAAGAAAGACTCTCGGCCTGGACTCAACTTACTCCAGCGCCGTACGACCATGCAGCGATGACATTCGAGCAGGCTTTCGCGCTGGGTGGCTTCTTTGGGTCATTACAATTTCCATTGAATGGCGTGTGAGACGAGCCAACACAGAGGTAGGTCAATATATGATGGACAATTTGTTCGTTGCCTGGCTGAACGGCTGGTTCCACCTGAACTGTGAATGCCTCTTCGAAGAGATGTACCATGATGACGTGGTGCTTCTGTCTCTGGAGCTTCGCTGGCAGTTTTTGCACGGAACACCAATAAGTTGTGACTTCGGCCGGAACGTGTACCTTGTCGGCGACGATGTCAAAAGTCTGCGTCTTCTCTTTTGGAGCGAGAGGCGCGGGTTTGTCGAGAAGTAGAGCATATGCGATCGTTTTATGTGTAGTCGGTGAGGAAAGTCGATCATCAATGGTTGTTGAGTACGCAAGAACAATCTGCGTCGTTCCTTTCTGTTGTTAATACCAATATAAGCTGCTCACAACACAAAAGAAACCTCAATAGCGTAGTCTTTAGGGTCGCAAGTGGAAAAGCGACGGCGGAAGATGAAGCGGCTTTTACTGACGGCGACAAGTTCGCAGTCTTGGCTTCGGTCGACCCGAAGATGCATCGCATTGTCGATCCAACCATCCTGAAGCCTAGAAATGGCTTTCCTAGCCAACCACAATCCGGTCTCCTTTGACCAAGCAAAAATCGGAGTTGTTGTAGAGGCCATGCGAGGAGAAGCCGACAAGAAACCACGAAGGAAGTGGCTGGTCTGTAGAAACGGTGAAGACGACTTTTTCCTCATTCCACAGAACCTTCCATTGCAACTTCACTTTGATATCGCCAACAACGGCGTCCAATTCCTGACTCCCATTGACTGCTAACAGTAATGTTGCCAGAAAAATTAGATATCTGAAAGTGGCTAATCGGTTAAGACGAATCAACTTATCTTGAGTCCTGCATGATGAAGGAAAAAGTGCTAAGCGCAACCAGAATTCCCTCGATTTGCACGCAAGATAGAGACGATGAGAAGCGGAGAAATGGCCTAGAGACAAGTCTTCCTTGAATCGCGACAGTCGTCGCAGATCTCAAGCAACTGAGAAAAGATACTGGATTGTGTAACGTCAGCCTCAGAAGGGCGTCTCACCACCCACCAATACACTTTCACATCTATGGTCTGTTCACGAGCACCCAGGAAGTCGCAGCCCTTCTTCCCCTTCACTATTACACACTAAAAGCGATTGTGCCTATCATCTTTGATATCAACAGTTAAAAGTGTTTTGCCGCGCCGCAAGATCATGGAGTTGCTGTTTGAGAAAGGCACTACTCTTCTCGTTGGCTAGAGCATTCGTCGTTGGAGATTCGACGATAACTGCGAAACGGAAAAAACTTTGCCTTGCGGAGGAAAATAAAACTGATAAACCTATCGATTTAGAAACGACGCTTTGTTTTGTGTGTTTGATACAAATGTTCACAGAGGAAGTTGAGGACAAGCTCTCGCAGTACAAATAGGCTGTGATGTCATTTTGGCGGTCTTCTCGAGGAATTTCTTGCATCGTAATTTTGGGGTGGAGTGCATTTGAAACAGAGCGCTATGCTACAAAGCAGTGTGCCGCTGATTGTGAGATTATAATTACACGTCAACGCGGCAATCTTGAGTGGCATCATGCTTGTACAATACAAACTGGCCTTGGTACACAAATGAACGAAATCAGTCTGGTCGGAATGGTTCCACATGTGACACTCGAGGAGCCGCTCGCTCTCCAATGGTTCTCCAAGGTAATGGCGATTATCAGTGTCGGCCTCAACTCTTTGGTCTTCTATCTTGTGCTCACCGAATCAGCTCAAATGCGAGTTTATCGATGGTTTCTTCTCAACTTTATGGCAAGTCTAGTTGAACTTTGCCTATTGGCATCTTCAGATGACTTGTGTCTTTTTCGACGTTTATATAGCTTGGCTGATGGGTCCAGTTATGCTCACGCCTTACGCCGCCGGCTTCACAAGCGGTCCTCTCTGGTCTCTTCTCGGCATTCGAGCGCACGATCAAATGGTACTTAACTGTCTTTCAAATACAACATTTTAGTCGTTCTTGTTTTTCATTATTGCTTATTTGTGTGGTTCGAACTCGTTGTGCTTTTATTGGCGTTGGCAGGCATGTAATGAATTTTAGCAATTTCATCCCGCAGGTTGTTCTGCTTCCCGGTTCCAAATTCCGTAACGGTCGTCGTGGTCATATGCTCGTCGGGACTTTCCATTTTATCGTGGCCACCATACTATTTGTTCTGTCGTCGCTCGGAAGGGCAAACGTTGAGGCGCGCCGCAGATTTGTTGCCGAGGTACTTCAAAACGGAAAAAATCTTCGATATTAAATTTAGAATTATCCAGACGCTTTATTTATTGCCGAAACTCCATCAGCCGAAATCTATTACTGGAAATTTGATCCCTTCCTGCACATTGCCATGTTCTTCTCGGTTTTCTATGTGTTCTTCATCGTGGCACTCGGCGGCGTATATACGACCTTAACGTGAGTTTCCGTAAAAAACGAAGATTTTGTTATCAATCCAGGCTACGAACGTTGAACGCATCAAAACACATCATGAGCGAACAGACAAGGAAAACTCATCTGGCGTTTATCCGAGGCCTGATAGTCTTGGTAAGAGTTTTTGCAAGAAAGAAAATGCCAACGCTAAATTTAGTTTTCCTTGCCGGTTATTTTTCTTGTCGCTCCCACACTGGTAATGGTTGCGACGCACGTCTTCTTCCTCGATATACAATGTGAAACAGCTCTTGCCTTCGATAGTTCAAATTTCAGACACTTGCCACGTCTCGTTATCCATCTTGTCCATTCACGCTCCTGTGAGCGCCGTCTTAATGCTCGTTCTCACCAAGCCATATAGAAGCGCCTTGCAGCGGTGGTGGCATCGAATCTTTCCCCCGAGTGGACTAGCACCAAGTGATATTGTGGCGGCCGAGTCAACACTTAGTGGCGCAAATTTGGCGGGCGAAGAAGCTCGCGGCATAGTGGCAAATGTGAACGATGTCATATTGTGAGCAGTGCTGCATGTGGTGTCTTGCTTCAAATGGACTTCAGTTCAGTTTGGGACGAGTTTCATTGCGGTTCGTCATTTCATAGTGCAAAATGTGCTGTATTTTATTTTTACTTTGCATTTTGACCAGTGAATGAACAGTCTTTTGACCAATCGTACATTATTATTCCATTCTGTCATAGATTTGACGAGAGCATTTCTGGCGACTGGCTGAAATGACTGCTTTTCTTTTTATTTTGTTAGCATTTTTGCTGTGAATTTCGGCGGTTACATATGCACTACCAAATCACTTCTTGCTGTTGCTGCGTCTATCGTCTCAGTTCCGTGCTGGCTATTCGAAGGATGGCACTGCGCTCGGAAGAAAGCTTCTCTCGACAGAGACAAAATCTATGAGTTCACGTCGCCAGAATGTCCTTGCAGACCTCGATCGAAGTTTCGAGGACGACATGAGGAGGACTATAAACGGAGCGAAGGTTTGTAAGTCTTCGGCAAATGCCTGAAGAGTGAGAATCAGACGAAGGTCAGAGAGCGAGCCAAGGACGAAAAACTGAAGAGATCTGTATTTGTATGTGAATTCTGCGTAACCTCAACGAGGCCTATAGTCAATTGCGAGGCCATCATAACGCAGCTAACTAGAAGCAAGTTGAACTCAATGGATTTCCCACGAATTGAAAGAGTGCCTTGCTGAAACGCGGCCAATCTGGTTATGCACTCGCCTACCTGCTTCATGCGTAGTACCAAAAACAGCGAAATCGCGTTCATGACGGCACAGATTGTGCATGTAGTATACGCGCAATATGCGTACTTTAGTGATTCGGGTGCCTAAAGCCCCCTCGGGGGTCCTAAAGGCGCTCACAAAGGTTGGATACGTGCGCTCGTAGTCGGCCATGTAGCCAATGTTTTTATTCCGAATGATGTGAATACGCGCCGGAATAATTTGCCACATAAAAACTAGCGGCAGAAGAAGAGCAGTCACCACGGTGAGAATTCCAAATCGTCTCCATATCTTTAAAAAAAACATCGGAAAACAACTGATAGCAAACCCTGTCATATGATAGAGGCAGTACAATGCTTGAAAGGCGATTCATAGAAATGAGCACAGGGATGAAGATCTGGACGTATTGACAGTAGTACTCAACGGAGAAGATTGCGCTGCCGGGGAAATACTGACGACAGTTGATGTTTTCACTGTTTTCAGTCTTTTTAATATATTGGGGTGAGCCCAAAGTAATGGCACTTTTTCGACTTTGAACCTTTTTTCTTCGATTCTCGACCCCGTCCAAGGGGGATTGTGTACATACTTGGCAAGCCGATCTGGACACCAAATTTGAGCTTAAGAAGTTGCTTGGCGTGCGAGAAACGATTTTTTGAAGTTTCGCTTTGCAATGAAAAATCCGACTTTTAATCTTAACTTTTTTTCTCAAGAATTTTTCTCGCGGTGCCTCTGGTACTGGGCGATAG
>JAQIXL010001831.1:0-15617 GCA_034700245.1 Poikilolaimus oxycercus | reverse complement strand
AACGTGACTGGGCTGCCTATTGAGTACAGACTAACGTGACTGGGCTGCCTATTTGGTACAGACTAACGTGACTGGGCTGCCTATTGAGTACAGACTAACGTGACTGGACTGCCTATTTGGTACAGACTAACGTGACTGGGCTGCCTATTGGGTAAAGACTGTCCCAATGTCCCAATGTCCCAATGTCCCATTGTCTCAATGTCCCATTGTCCCAATGTCCCAATGTCCCATTGTCCCATTGTCCCAATGTCCCAATATCCCAATGTCCCATTGTCCCAATGTCCCAATGTCCCATTGTCCCATTGTCCCAATGTCCCAATATCCCATTGTCCCAATGTCCCAATGTCCCACTGTCCCAATGTCCCAATGTCCCATTGTCCCACCTTGGTCGATTTTCGGTGTGTCCCAATGTCCCATTGTCCCACCTTGGTCGATTTTCGGTGTGTCCCAATGTCCCATTGTCCCACCTTGGTCGATTTTCGGTGTGTCCCAATGTCCCATTGTCCCACATTGGTCGATTTTCGGTGAAAAACTTTAAAGTACTTTTGAATTTGCATGCGTATGATGCATTTTGGGTGTAACATTTGTCACAATGTCAGGATGTCGTATTTTACCTACCTATCGTATATAGAACCATTGACGAGCATCCTTCGTAGAATATGGAGAATGAAAGTCAACTTCTGCTAAAACCTGACTCTTTCTCTTGCCTTACTTGACTATTTTTGGGGCAAATCACTTGAATAATATTCTTCAAACAAAGTAGTCAATCATCATGGAAACGGAGTCAGACTTTATTTAAGACAAAAACATTTAGATGCACGTGCATAAACATTTAATGCGCCTTGCCAACGGCCTTAACGTGAAATGCACGCGTCGTGTCGTCTCAATTAAATCGACGCTTTTGATGGAATTGCTCCTTCACTCCGTTTTCCCTCTCACCGCTGTTGTGAAATTGCCATTTTCAAGTTTCCCTGCACCTTGGACGAAACCCTACGGAGCCCAGAACGACGACTTTTTACAAATAGAAAGAGCGCGATGTAATCACCACGCGACGTTTCAAGCAAATGGGCGGTCTTCACCTCGTGCAGCCCATAAAGGTGGCGCCCTGGCGAGTCGGATACACACTCCCCCAAAAGATGATCAACAGGAGGTGTTTCCCACTTACAATTCTTCTTTTTCTCATTGTCAGTAAAGGTGAATTTTCGTTACATCATAGGCATAATCTGGCACGATGTGCTGCAGGTGCTCCTCAGTATTACGGCAATGCGTGGGGTGTTCCGAGTCCGTACAATTGGTCGCCCAGCTATTATTACTATACGGATGATGTTACCAGCCTCTTTTCCATCTTTCATCATTCACCCTACTCTGGTGAGAAGATTTTCAAAGCGACGCAGTGAGTGTTTTAGGTGCCGGTGCTCGTGGTACAGGATAAAAGAAAATTGAATTTTTCTTTCAAATTCTACACTGCTTTATAGTTTTCAGTTGCCCTGTGAAAAATACACTTTGTACCACGGCCGATTGGGTTCCTATTATTTTGTAATAGATTTCAATGGAGCGAACGAGGACGGGTGCTAGGGCTGAGGGGAGATCATAGGCAGAAAGGAAGTTCGGCATCAGGTGGGCAAAGAGCATCTGATCCGAGTGGTCATTTTGAGAGTCTGGCAGGCATACATTTCAGATGAGCCGCTGAGTTATTCCGTGATGAAGGAGGAGCTAGCACGGAAGAGAGGGAGGTGGTGTGTTACCTGTGTTACGGATGGGGATATACAATCGTCTGCACAAAGTGCAGGAAAGGGGACAGGGGATTGCAGGGCTTCTCGAGGCACCCCAGGTTGCCTTTGGCGATTGGTCCGTAAGCCTCCGGGTGTAGCGGATTACTCGTTGTTTGGGGACTTGAAGCAATGGAACGGGTTCCCCCTATGTTCGTCGTACTCTTAACTCAGCCCATGTCATTCCTTGCGAGGAGAGAGATTTTTTTGAGACCTTTGTTAAACAAGAGGGAGAAGAGAGAGGAAAGGGAGGGAGGCCACATGGAGGGAGCGTGACTACACGCCGCCGTCCAGGAGAGAGCGCGCGGGGCCAAATCCTCGATCCCTCCATCTCCTTTCCCGACTCGACACACGGCCAAAGAGTCAGGCGAGGGTGAGGGAGACGAGGCTCCTTACGTCACCCCGCCTTCGTCTAGAGAGCGCCCTCGCTCGAGAAAGCTTCACAGTTAGGAGAGTTGGTGTAGTGGTAAAAACGCTTAGGGTGGCGCATAAAGGTCTCGGGTTCGATTCCCGGCGTACCACTTACCGACCTAGAGGCCGTAGGCAAGCCTTGAACCCCGACTTGCTAGTGGATCAAGCGCCGGTATAATTCCCGCTGTGCGGGTTTCCGGGTCCGCCCACGCGGAGGAGGATTCAACCTCTTTCGTGACCAAAAAAAAAGTTTGAAAGAGGAGCCGAGCTCCCGAAAGCACTAGTGGGAGATCCCGGAGAAAAGCAAGGCCGCGGTCATCTTTTAATTCCTAAGCGAACAAGCTTGAATGCCGTGAAAAGAAGACAAAACTAGGGAGTTCTTCGTAATTCTTGCCGCAATAAAGCAAATTGAAGAACTGCTTGAAAGAAGCATCCTCTTAGACTCTTTTGCTGCGCAGAGCAAGACTTAAGGGTGTTTAGGAGTTGAATAGTCCGCTGATTCCTTGCCCCCCCCCCCCCCCATCCACGAGATCTTCACGTGGTGAAACGACTTTGCTGCTAAAAGAGGATCAAAGGCTATGAAAGGAGTGACGCGCGCACTTCCCTTCCTGCTCCTCCAAGTGACATCACTTTCTACGTAGCGTGCACGAAAACAGGTACATCGTCGATCAACGAAAGGCGCAGGGTCATGTGCGCGCCGAAAAAAATGGGTTGTGGCTTTTTTCGCTGAAATAAGCTTCCTCGATAAATTTACGTATGACCCTCACCCCGTCCGCCAAAGCTTAAAAACAACATTAATCGAACGGCGCTTGAAAGATGGGAAACTGAACGTTGCCTGTTGACGCTTGTTGGCGCGTCTGGTGAGACGAGATCTGATCCTTTTGCTAGCCCCCCTTCCCCAACTGCAAACTTTTGGTCGACGGCACAAACTCTTTCGTTGTGCCAGTCTTTGATTGTCTCCACGTTTCATTTTCTGGTTGCCGAGCGAAAAGGCAAGAAAGAGAAGATGAGAAGGAGCTAGGTAGTGTAGGCGGAGCGTCCTTACACGTTTGCCGCCGCCCTCCCCTTCCCCCCCCCCCCCCCCTCCGACTCTTCTTCTCTCAGTCATCGATCGTCGCCAATCACTGTTTCGCTCTGTCGTCGACACCCCCCCCCCTCCCTATGTTGTCCTTGCCGGAGCAGTCGACAACAAATTGTAAGGTTCCCAACCCGTATCCATCGTCGCGTGAGTGCTACTTACATGACGACGTCCACAGGCGCCACGTCTTCGGGAGACGACGAATTGGGTTTCTGCCGGGTCTGTGGGGATGAAAAGGCGAGAATGCACTACGGAGTAAGTCCACTTTAAAGCTATTCAACAAGCTTCTCCTATATTTGCCACTATTCGTGATGGAATTTCAAGCCCCCCAACTTTCATAATCATAAGAAAAAATTTCAATATCTTTCTTTCAGGTTCTCACCTGCTTTGGCTGCAAAGGTAAGCCTTGCTGAAAACCTGTTCCAGAGGCTGCAATTGACACGTCCAAAAATTTGCTTGTTCTGAACGAAGGACGTTCAGTAACTGTGCGAAACACATAAGAAGAGAAGATGTGATGGCTTTAGGCTTCTTCCGACGCGCACTCAAACGTCCCAACGAGTACACATGTCGTCATCTCGGACGCTGTGTTGTGGATCGGCAAGATCGAAATTCCTGTCGTTCGTGTCGCTTACACAAGTGTATCGCTGTCGGAATGAATCCAAAGGGTAGAGAATCTTTCTTGAAACCTCGAAGTTGACAGCCGTGAAGCCTGATCGCGATGGAACGGGCCGACATTTCCAAGGTCGCGTCCGACGCTCCAAACTGCGAGACGAGATTTTGGAGGCAACTGTTGACGAAGATTGGTTGCGCAAGCTGCCCATTGACTTGAAGACTATTCTGATGCAAATCATGAACGTGGAACTTCTCGTGAGTGCCCATTCTTCCCCTAAATTTTTTCCATTGGCATAATCAGGTGAACAACGGTGATTCCAACTTTGACGCCAAAAAGATGTACCCTCTGCAGTATTCCATACGCCAAGTTTTTGAAGAAACATCGCTACTTGATGGAAAAAGAACCGAGGTTGGTCTTGAGGTAAGCAAGAAAGAGATGTTAAGATGCGATATGAATCCTTTCGCAAGATGGAGGGAGCCGAGTTGCCTGTCGCAGTTCATCGCGACCTTCTCGCAGCCATCGACTGGGTCGACAATCTCTTTGACGTCATGGAGTTGCAAAATACTGACGACAAGGTTCGCTGCTTTTGAACGACCGATGGTGTCAGTTGATCTTGCTCAAGCACGGCTTTGCCCCACTCTCCTTCTTGAGCGCGTGTTTAGCGACGGCTAACGCTACGAAGAATCGCGACATCCTATGTCTCTGCAACTTTGGCTACGTGCCTCGCGAGGCAGACACCGTCTATGAAGAGCCCTAGTGAGTATGTCCTCCTTTCCAAACAAAACAATGCAGCCATCTGGCGAACAAAATAGTGGAGCGCGGCCTTGATGAACTCGTCGATCCGTTTCGTGACTTCAACATCAACAGGGAAGAAACGGCTCTTCTCAAGGCAATCATAATTCTCAACCCTTGTGAGTGGCTTCTTCTCCTATATTTCTTCCTTTCTTCTTTAGATCTGAAAGATCTTTCCCAGAAAGCAGCAGAGGCAATTGCCGATCTGCGAGACCGCATCCAGCAGACCCTCTATCACGCCATCAGAGAAACCCATCCCAAAGAGGTCACTTTTTCACATATATTAGCTGTTTGCTTTTATGGAAATCCTCATGGGGAGTTCTAGAGCCAACGACTTGCTTTCAGGTGGCGTCATGTCGCTTCGGCGATCTTCTTCTCTTTTGTCCCCCAGTAATGGTTAGTGTCGTTTTCACCTCCGTTCCATGTTCTTTTCAGATTCTAGGCAACGTCATGTGTGAAAATCTTCAGTTCGCGCAGACTTTCGGTTCGGCGAAGAGCGACAAGATGTTGGCCGAAGTACTCGGTGATGCTGATTCTGAGTCCCCCGTCTCACATATCGTTGCCTTAAACCAGCAAGCCGAACCGTCTTCCTCGAGTTCATCACCCTTCTCGCAGGAAGCCTCTTCGTCTGTCTACGAATCTTCGAGGCGTAATTCACTCATAGGACGGTTAGTGTTCGACCTTTCCTTGATGCCTTTCAGTTACTCTTCCGACTGGTCTTCTTCGTCCACCCATGAAGAGCGTCTAAACACGGCAGCTTCCATGCCAAATTTGGAGGCGCCGGAGACGGATCCCGACTACAATGTCACACTGACGGCCGAGATGTTCCCAGAAATGCGGCAGGCGATCTCTGTCGCCCAGGCCATGGACCTAGACCCGGCGCCACAGCAGATGCAGAACTCCTTCACTCACTCTCTGCAGGCACTTTCCAACTCGCTCGACACTACAAGCAATGGGAACATACCGGAAATTGGACAACTTTTGACACAATCAATGATTGAGGCAGTTTTTTCTTTCTTTTGTACAAATTATTAGTTTAGGATTCTCTTCATGTGCCCGTGAAAGTGGAAAATGTCCGCAGCAAGTTCACCGTAACGACCGAGCTCGGCAGAGTCCCCCTTTGCAAGATGAGCTCACTGCCTATGACAAACACCTTTCAATCCTTCTCGCAGTCAACCTTTCAAGACATCAGCCATCAAAATGCATATTCAATGGACTTTGAAGATACTAAGCGTTGATACTCAGTATATTCTTTCCGTTTCATCCCAGTCCAAGAACTCTTAAAGACAGTCTCAAAAGATGCAAGAGCCTGGTAGTGTCCGAGAGTATCTGGGGTGCACGGTCCTGCCGACGCTTCGCAGCTTACAATCTTTATTGTTTTGTTATTGTGACAAGTCAGCTCTGCATTCTTCCAATAATACTTCATTTCCCTTGTTTCATCAAAATTGGCCTTAATGTAGCCACATCACACATCGCATCTTCACCGTCCTCAGCCCCAACATGTGATCAAAGGCGACCATTCGGGTTTCTCCATTGAAGGCCCATCCGTGCTCCCCTCCTCTCGACCTTTCACTTCATCACGATTGACGTGGACGATTTATTGTTGCAAAAGGACGAGGCATTGAAACTATTGAAGAAACATAGACTGATTGTGAGCATTGTTGAGGAAAGGAGTAGTAAAGAAACGTGAGGACAAGACCATGGGAGAGAGAAAAAACCACCACAAGGGGTCTCAAAGAGACCTGTTGAGAATGAGAACGGAAACGCTGTCCACGAATTTCTTTGAAATGAGAATGCTTCGATTCATTGAGGAGTGCATCTGGGACAGCTCAATGAGAAACCTTGAAAAACGGCGAAATAATTTTCGCTCGGCCGGCGTCGGGGGGGGGGGGAGGGGGGGGTCCCCCCGGCGGAGGCTGGCTTCACTGCTGGTATGAATGCTTTCTCTAATCTCGCAAAAAGCAAGCAATATGACTAGGCCGGGTCAGATGGATTAGTATAGGGACGAGTTGCCATTACTCTCATCTGCATCAACACAGTTTCAGAAACTCTTGCGTCTTCTCGTCGTCGGAAATCAAAATCAAGCAAGATGCGCGCTAAAATCCTTCTCAGTTCTTTTATATTTCACTCGCAAGCATTTTTGGCTTAACGCCAGCTGAGCCAAGGAGAAGACAACGCTTGCTCTGCTGATGATGGGTTCTTAAAATCGTTTCAAATTGATGCATACCCTGACTAGCCCTTCAAATGCTCAACAGCCTTCAGTTGCCAATCTCCGTTTCAGTGCGTTGTGTACCATTTCAAGAGTCTGCGTTCGAAAATGCGTTTTTCGTTCTAACTTTCGCAACGGTGAATTCTCGTCGAGATGGACCCTCAAATAGCTTTACGAAGTACTTTAGACAGTGTTAATATTACGCACGTCTTTCGCCCCTCGTTGAGATAAGCGATTCGCTCTTATTTCAACCGAATCGAAATCCAAAAAGCGCGACGAAGTGAGTGTATTTTTCGACGTCTGTGCCGCCGCGATTTCCACTTCTCAATTGCAACATGATTTTGCTGAATGTGCCCAGTGACGTCCTTCTTCACTATGTGCTTCCACTTCTTGACCTACCCGACCTATTGACGCTTCGTCTGGTTTCCTCCAATTTGTCTTCGGCTATTGTGGGCAACAAGCATCTTTTGCGCAATTTCGAGAAAGACTTGCTGATTTGTGAGGAAAAGAAATACTATTCTATACTTTGCTCAAACAACTTTAGTGGTCTCAATGTCACGAAAGAGTATCTTGAATCAGAAAATACTTGTACAAATACCACCCAGATGACTCTGGACGGAACACCTTTCAGATGTAGTGAAACAAGCGACTGTATCATTCTTCGTCTTCAGTGTTCTCTTGTTGAGAATCACCAGATTATTGGCAAGTTATTGTATTTTCTTCGCCCTCATTTTCCCACTCCTACAACGTTTTTGACCACTTATCTTCCACCGAAATTCAACTCGATTTTAACAAACTATTTTCTACAGACAATCGTTTTCATAGCGTTATACAAATTCAATTGGAACTTGAAAGCGACCGATTTTCAGCCGGTCATTTTCGGACTCACGACGTTGAGAATGTGCTGCTTAATGATCCAACCAATTCCAAAAGGCTTCAGTGCTGCCGCGGACGATATGGTTCGACGCTATTATTCGGAACAATCAAATGCACCGAGAAATTCCAAATTCATACTGGGAAGTGATCTTCGGGTAAATTCTGTCTTCGTTCGCGACCTCGCTAACGAATGGGCATCCGGGGCAGTGGACACGTTGCACATTGATTTCGACTCAAGTCGTGGTGAGTTACATGGGCATGCGGCTGCCGTGATGGATTCCCTTCCAGTGTCCTACACGATGCACCGCGATGATCAATTCGGCCCATTTCTGACCGGAGTGCTTCAGCGTAATTGTGACGATGCCAAGGCAGTATTCCAAGCCGTTCCGAAGATGCGTACAGGAACCATAAGATCATTTTTTTCGTCTTATAAATTCTTGCGACAAGAGAACCCGTAGCACGCTGCAACTTGCTTTGTACTCAGTCTGTCGTTTTTTAAAAGAAACTTCTGACTGTTCTAATTCTTTGTATCTGAATCGAGATAAATCAATTTTTGAGCACTGCCAGAAGATCAAAAAGCGAATGCCAATTTAGCTCGAGGAGAATACTGTCTCTCTATAAATCTTTTTTGCCTTGTTTTCCAGGTCAATATTCTCACGCTCGATAGGGAACAAGACAAGTATTTTGCAAAGTGCACGCATTGGTGCTCCCGCTGAGGGTGGTCGGGCTGGAAGTTCTTAGATGGGGTCACAGTCAAAGGGGTGGTCGTGAGGAAGCCTATTTCCAGGTTAGTTGATGCGACTTGGTCAACAATGAGCATGGTCTGGTATGATTATCTGCCCATTCCATTTGAAATCATCGGTATTCCAATTCATTGTTTTGTTTTGTGCATCATGCAGTTCTCCTCGAGTAAAAACCAGTTCAAATCGGCATTTTATTCGCTCTACAAGTCAAATGGTGAGATTCACAACCACTTCAAAATCCTTCAGGGCTTTTCATTCTGATCGCGCACGTATCGGGAAGCTTGCTGTTGCGAGTATCAGTATTCAGTGGCTATAGCACACCGGAAGGCACCTGGCCCGCAACTGTTGGATTCATTGGTAGGTTTGCTTCTTTGTTCTTTCTTCTGGGCCCTTTTCTCAAGTCGGCCTTCAGGTACAAGCGTTTCGTTCACTGGCCAGTTCTTCGGAAACGTTCTGATTGGACTAAATCGCTTGACAGCAATTCGCTACTACTTCAAGCACGACAAGGTGTGTACTTCAGAGCAGACTGAAAACGTCGCTTCATAGATTTGGTCACCAAGAAACGTCAACATAATCCTGGCACTTCAATGGCTGTTCTCTATGGAGCTTCTCATTTACTGTCTCTTTCAAGAAGTGCACCACATTGAACTGCAGCCAGGACAATGGCTCGCGGATTACAGCGACGCTGCTAATGCTGTGAGTTCCTTGGCACTTATTCAAGACGTCGGCTAAGTACATCCATCTGAATGCGGCCTTGGTAGCGCTGATATTCGCTATTCTGGCGCTCATCTTCAATCTCGGGGCTCTGTTGTCACTTAAGCAGCTTCAGGTTTGTCAAATCTTTCTTGAACTCTTTTTTTGAACACCTCTTTCTTTCTCTGAGTTGCAGGGTTCGAAGGGTGAAAAGCGCGAGGAACGCAATCTTCTCTGGTACTCGATCATTTCTTTCGTCTTCTCTCAGGCAAGCTCAAAATCGAGGAAAATATTTGTAGGCGATGATGTTCGAACAGTTGACTCATGGTTTGAGGGTGGCATTCAACATCGACGTGTTCAATGTTCCCTGGGGCTTTGCTTGGGTATCCCTTTGCATCATTCTTTGTACAAACGTTTTCAGTACTTTGTCGCAGACGACTTGCTGACCCTGACGGATGTCTTCATGTTGTTAGTGTTTAGTCGCCAGCTTCGCTACGCTATCGGCCGTTCTCTTGGACTCGTGGAGCCGAAGACTGGCAGCCAGCTCACTGTCAGTTCTAGTCAAGGACATCAACCTCACAACGCGCATCGCGGAAGTACTGCACGCTAATTTGACTTCAATTACTGCATATTCTTTATGATAAACTTACGCTCCTTGCAACATCAAAAGAGCAAAAAATATTGGAGGGATTAAAAAGCGAACCCAACCGAAATGCTACTTTTATTCCTACATCGTAGTTTTCACCTCATTCCAAAGAAGAACCCAGGAACAATTGATGAAGGACAGGAAGAAGAAAGAGGAGGGCAGTGAATGAACGAGAAGCAATGGTTGTAGTGGGAGTCGACATGGTGGAACCCGTCATAGCAACGAGAGCAAAAGCATTCGTGGGCTGTCGCTTGTCGTGTTGTGTAAAGACTTCTGAAGAGCTAGAATTAGAAGAAAAGATATAAGATTACGTGGATTCAACGTCATGTTCACAGGTCCCGTGGCAAGAAGAATCGTATAAGAAGCGAGTGACGAATCAAGAAGATACTTTGCGTCGACACCATTCATAGTTGGAGGAGGAAACGGGAGCGTGAACTGACAAGTCACATTCCCGTTGTTTGAATTAAAAGCCGTGAGCGACACCAAGGAATTCGTCTGCAGTTAACCGCAATAACTGGGCAAAAAAGTGGAAGAGAAACCTGAGCGGCAGTCCAGGCTGGAATCCGAGAATTGTAAGGCGGTGGTCCAGGCTCGTTGTAGGAGTAATCGGCAACCGGGTTAGCATTGGTTCCATCCCAGTTCACACATGCGATGACGTTATCGTCGCCCTATAATGAAGGATTCAAGCCAAATTGAGACAAATACCATCTTGGCGTCCTTCGAGAAGCCGACGGCGAGGTAGCGGCCAGCGAATGTACCAGGGGTGGAGACACGAACATCTAGCTGGGTTGCACTGGCCCGTCCGAGGTAGAACTGCCAACCATTTTGCATGTAGCAAGGATTCATTAGATTCGCCCCGGAGCAGACATCCATTAGATTCTGTGCTCGCACCTAAACAAATCACAGTAAAAAAATCTCATATTTCTGCAGCACTCACCGATGCGAGAAGAAGAACGAAGTGCAGCAGCATTGGTGAGGGAGAAGCAAACCCGTTGCCGATGTCCTCGAGACGCGTGCTATCGTGTTGAGGAGAGTGAAGAAGGTGCGCCCCGTTAAACAGTCGATCTTCGAACCAACACGGCAATTCCAGCCCGACTCCGCCAGCCTTCATGACCGCTCCTTTACAACCTTTGGCAAAAGGATGACTAATTTTTTCAAATCCTTATGCTATATGCAAGGATGAAAATGCCAGAACATAATGTGAGCCTCCTTGACCCGAAGACTGAATCGTCGTGATGCTTGACCTCGTGTAATTTGGCGATTTATGGTAAAAGTGCAGCGGTAAGAAAACGGAATACTTGCGATTGCTGTAACTCTTCTTGCCTGACCCACGCGCAAGCGCCACTGCGTCGCTCCTCGTGTTCAAAATAATTGGAACGTTCCATTAGCTCCTCCCCGTCGTTTCTTCAGTTTAGAGTGGCCATCTGTGGCTGATTACTTGTAACTTTGTTCTGGGCATCTTTTTGGTTCTGATCATACGATGCTGACACACGTGTTGTGGCGTGGAAAGCGACTTAAAGGGTGCCGACGCGAGGCGTTGCCTCTCAGCTTTGGAAGGTCGCTAATGATAAGGGAGCCTGCATGACGCTGCGACGACGCTCTCCTTGTTTCTTTGCAGTTCAATAATTGCGTTCACGATCTTTCGGCGAACAAAGACAGAATGGATTCATTTATGCTTTATGATCTAGTGGAGAGAGGCGGGGGTGGGAATTCTTGGTGGACCACCGAGTATGTATGTTGTCACAAAGATTGCTTGATGACGCATGCAGAACGCCTTGATAGGTTTTCGTTCTAGCTAAAAAAAACGAACTCCGCAGTGTGAGATTTGCACTATGAAGTTTGTAGTCGGGTTTTTAGCACTTTCACGCATCGTGCGAACAACGTGTGACGGGTGTTCCCAGACCCTCAACTAATCATTCATTTGTTGTTCGTTTCGATGGAGCTGTCGAACGTCGTCCACGAGGCTCTTCGTGATTGCCTCACCCCTCTCCTCAAACCCCTCGATCTTCTCACTTTTCGTTCTGCATTCAAGGACTCGTCTTTCCTCGAAAACAACGAGGAAAATGCTTTCGACATAAAAAAGCTGGAAGTGGCCGGCGGAATGTGTCTTAGTTTGCTGGTCGACGATGCAGTGGCTGAGGCCGCACCAGACTCGCTCGATTTAGTCGGCATTTTCAAGCGTTTGCCGACACTCAAGCTGTTGTTTATTGGCGGCAAGCGCTCTATTGATGACGCTACCTTCGAAGAGAACACGAAGTCTTGGTTTGCAAGTGTCAAAATGGACGAGCCCGACAGAATTATGATCGCTCACGGCTTGAAGCTCAATTCGTCTCTTGTCCGCGATCTTCTCATGCAATGGGCTTCGGGTTCCGAGAACGCGACTACTTATTTTCGTTTCGAAGATTATGCAGGAACCGCGCTCCCTGATGACTTTGTCAAAGACCTTCCTGTGACCAGCCAAATGATTCCGAGTGTCCGCATCAAAGACTTCTGCACCGTGGAGCTGCAGCGACACGGCGATGGAGCCAAGGCTCGTCTGGAGATTATGCCAATGCCGTTCGTGATTGAAGGTCTCGGAACGTTCAAGAAAGTTTCGAACACTTACCGAAACATGATCCGCTTCACTACCCTCTAGAGTTTGTCTTGTTCACAACTGACCATTTTTGGATTGTATATTTTTGCTTGCATGAAGAACACACTTTGTAAGATAAAGAAAAACGTCATAGCGCAGAACCGGTGCAACTAGAGCCTAGTGTGCTTACGGAATAAGAAAGCAGGAAATCAGCAATCTGGGGGTTCAATGTAGCGGGAAAAGCTCGTAGATTGCGTGCTTCTGGTGGCGAAGAAAACCATTATTGCAGCCCTGGCTGTGCTTTATAAAAGCAGTTGCATGTCAGGAAAATAAAAAGGGAACATGTCTCCTTCCTGGACGAAAACATTCTCATGTCTCGGACGCCCTATATTTTTTCCTTTCATCTGACGATTTGCAAAAGTTTAGCTTAACTGGTCAAGAAAATTTTGCCTTAGCGCGTTGACTTGAGTAATCTATTGTGCACGTGGTTTTAGTTTTCAGAAGTGTTCGTGCTTCATCGCGACAACTAATGGAATGACACGATTACATACCAATACCCTTCGAGATCATTGGCGTCTCGATTCACTGTTTCGTCCTCGGCATTATGCAATTCTCGTCTAGTCGAAACTAATTCAAGACGGCTTTCTACACTCTCTACAAGTCGAATGGTTTGGAAAATATTTCATCCGAACAGCATTAGGTCTGTTCATTCTCATCGCTCACATAGGTGGAAGCGTTATTCTGCGGATGTATGTAGTCAGAGGCTGGAGCTCGCCCGAAGGAACATGGCCAGGTCAAATCGGCTTCATTGGTGAGAGTAGCTCCTCCCGAAAAACGAGGAACGCAATCTTCTCTGGTGCTCCGTCATTTCCTTCGTTTTCTCTCAGGCGAGGAAAAGGCAATTTAAAAACATTTGCAGGCTATGATGCACCAGCAACTATGCAATGGCTTGAATATGATCTTCGGAGTGAACCTTTTGAACTTTTCTTGGGTTTTCGCCGCGGTATGTTTTTTTTCGCGGCTAACGAGTACTTCGCGGCTAACGATTTGCTGACGCTGACGGACGTCTTCATGTTGTTGGTCTTCAGTCGTCAGCTCCGCTATGCCATCGGACGCTCTCTGGGTCTCTTCGAACGAAAAACAGAGCGCAAACTCACGATCAGTTCCATTCAAAAGCATTCATCTACAATTTGAATAGCAAAAGCGCCGAGATATAGTGACAAACATTTATTCACAAATTGTCAAGCATAAATCATTCATCGTCAGAATTAGGTTCTTCATGGAAATAGGAACTCGGGTCATTACCGATCGTCAACGAGAGAACTCGAACAAAGTGACCGAATTGCCTTGGATTTGCCGTAGTTATGCGTTCATGCCTCACTAGAAGTTCTTCTTCGTTCGCACGCCAAAGGCGAAACTGTCGACCATGACGTTGAGAAACAGGCAGTTCGTCGATGACTTCCTCGATGCGGCCGTTGATACAAAGTTTCATATACTTCAACTTCCGCTGACCATCAAGCCACTGTTGAAGCAGCTGCGTCACTCCAGCAGGTGTGATACTTGTTGGCCCATTTTCAGCGTCAAGTACGAAACGATTCCAGTTGCATGCCAAGAGCACTTCGTCCGTGAACAGTGCGTAACAGTTAAGAGGCAAACTCCCACAGATGAACTCGTCGAGTCGAACAATCGAAGGAGAAAGAAGCTCAGCACTCGAAGTAAATTGAACGTTGACAAGGCCATTGTTGAAGGCCGCCACTTGTGGAAGAATATCTAAGATGCCAATTAGGTCTTCGCCAGAAATGATATGGGTCTGTCCTCCTAGTCGAAGAGCTCGAATTGAAGTTGGTAAAAAGCGCGCGAAAAGTCGAAGTCGCTTTAGAGACACCGTCGAACGTAGAGCAATCGGGCGAAAATGTCGAAAAAGCGCTCGGAATAGATCGGGTAGGTAATCTCGCAATTCGCGAAGTGGTAGTTCGGCTCGAATTCTGTAGGAAGGTTTTATAGAGGCTGTCTGCTCGACCTTGAACAGGCGATCTTTGGAAGGAATCGATAGATGAGCCTGTTTTGCACATTCAGGGCCGATGAATTCAAACGATTGCTCAATAGCGAAAATAACTTTGACATCGATGTTAAGGCTGCGCAATCGATCGTTATGAATAGTGATGAGATTGAACAAACGCCGACTCGCTCTCTCTAGGCGGATTTTGGCTTTCACAGAAAGAAACTCGAGAATGGGCAGAAGTATTTCGTCTGAGAGGCCCAGAAGCGAGGCCATATTCAGACGAATGGTCGGCCGGTCTACCTTTCTCAGGTCGACAGACTTACAATTAGCACTTCAAATCAGAGCGAATGAGGTTTTTTTTACTCTCTCTACACTGATTAAAATCACTTTGTCGTGCACATATGTTGATTAACACTGAAAGCTGGATGATAACGTTTTCATTTTTAAAATTTCCTCCAATGCGATGATGTTAAAGCCCTGTCGAGCACAGCAAACCAGACCAAAAGTGCTCTGAAGCCCCCACAGGAGAATGATGTGTTCGTGTTGAACTTTCGTATTTATGAAAAAGTCACCCGCGCACAAACTTTTCATTGTAGATACATACTTCAGCAGGTGCATCGACAGAGAAAAGCGGGCACATTTTGTATTCATACACCAACGTGACCTCGCGTTGGCTTTCTCGCTCTTTCTCGCTAGCATGCCGCCTGAAGACCTGCTGCTAATCTTGGGTTCGACCATTTCATTGCTTGCCCTCATTGTCAACATCTACAATTCGTTGTTGATCATTTATCACTCTCCGCCAAGCATAAAGGATTTTCGATTCTTTTTGCTCAACTTTACTGTGAGTTCAACAAGTTCAAAGCAAGTTCCATTTTTTTTAGATTAACGACGCTTGCTTTACCGCGATTTTGGCACTCTTCCAGCCAGAGCCCTTGTTGTCCGTAACGGGCGGAGTGGTGCATGGTCCGATTCGCGTAATAGATTCGCCAACGACGGGCCATGTGGCGGTAATCCTTTGCCAACATGATTTTTATTGAAGCGTTTAGTTCGCTCTTTGTGTGTTTTTCGGTGTTCAAATTGTAGGCACTCTTTACTGTGCTTTTGCGTATAGATTTTTTGCTATTTATCAGAATGGAGAATATTTGAGACGCGTAACATATAGGGTGAGGCTTCAAAGATTGATCGCCACTGGCAGCCTCTGGTCTATTTTGGC
>JAQIXL010001830.1:0-15618 GCA_034700245.1 Poikilolaimus oxycercus | reverse complement strand
TTGAAATGTTCTAGAAAGTTTCTCAGCTCACCGAGGCGAGTCGAATGCTAAAAAAGATCGTCGAAATTGGTTAGATACAACGCGAGAACGAGCAATGTCGAAAACGAGCATTCTCAGATTCGCGGGTGCGGGTTACGGTAGAAATTTCAATTTTCCGCCGCTCAGACCTAGCCCATCGTGATCAGCGTAAAAAACTGCTCTAGACGTATTACTCAGCAAAAAAACTTGAAAAACGAATGTTCCGGCCGATTCTCAATCCTCTCGGTCAGCGTCTCTTATCACCTGCTGTGGTGTCCTAAAGGAGACGCTTACGTGGCAAAAGACACGTGGTTCTTTAGATTTTTTGACCTCGCTTTTGATTATTGAGGGTGGAGACTTATTAGCCGGAATTTTTCGACGAGCTTTCCTCAACATTCAGCTGTTGAAACGAGACATTCTTTCAGTTCGTTTCCGAAGGCGGCGAGTGCTGCCCGGAGGCAGGCGCGGCCGCCTCTTCTCTATTGAAAACACTCCAGCGGCAAGCCGGAGAAAAGTTGACAGTTTTGACAATTAGTTTTACTATAACCAGCATGTTCCCCGCTTTAAGAAGACGTAACTTACAAGATGGCTTGAAGACCGAACCCTGGGAAGAAAAAAAAAGAGTGGCAAAAATTTGGGCCTTCGGAAGAATCGAACCAACGAGTCCCCGCGTCGAAGCGTGACAAGCATACAAACAGGAAAAAACAGAGAACTCTGAAAACTTTCAGTTCTCAGCTGCGATTTCACTTTTCTCGGAGATTTAAAAACTGGCATGTAGAGGAAGTAGTCGCATTGACGATGCGCTTTAGAGCGGATCAAAAGGATTAATGGACCGCGATATCTGAGAGTTGTTAGATCTCAAGGGGAGTAAAAGGTCCCGACCAAACCTCTCCCCCTTCGGCAAATTCGTCTGTACGATCACGAAAGAAGGGAGATGAAGGCATCACACGGGTTTTGCTGACTAGGAAGCTTGGCGTTTTAGGACAAATTGGGGTCATGATTAAGGTTGGAAACCGATACCGAATCGATACCGAAAAATCGGTATAATACCGATTTTTTGGCAATACCGATAATACCGATACCGATAATACCGATTTCTCTGGAATACCGAAAATACCGATACCGATGGGCCAATACCGAAAACCGAAAAAGGAGTCTGAGTAGGATGACGGAGAACATTTTGAGCTATGAGAGTCTTTTGTTTGATCGAGAAAATGTGATTTATCGAACTGCTGTTTCAACTAAATAAAATTGATAGACAATCAAAAACGTTTCGCAAAAGTTTTCGTATCGTATTTCACAGTCAGTCACATGACGCTTTTTGACGTTCGACTCGGTTTCCAAGTATTGAGTTCAAAGCCTCCTACCCATTTTGCGATAATACCGGGTAACATTCAAGATTATTTGCCGTGTAAACGTCATAAATTTTGCTCAAAAACGATTTACTTTGATTTGAAAGCCAAACTGGTAGCTCAATACCGAAAATACCGAATTTTTGGCTACCGATAATACCGAGTTTTCTGGTACCGAAAATACCGATACCGAAAGTTTGGCAATACCAAAAATACCGAAAAGTTGGTACCGATTTCCAACCCTAGTCATGATTAATGATCGCAGCCATCTTTCACCGTTTCATCGTCACGAAGAAGATGGCTGTACAACTTTCGCTCTCTCGTGCTCTCTCGAGCAAAAGAAAGGCGCTATTCTCCCTTTCATAAAATAGAACCTGCTACGCTTGCTCGAGAGTCAGACGAAGCTGCTTCCGTCTGTGAAGGTCTTTTGTCCTCTTACTTTCTCACACTTGCAGCAGAGATCACGGCCAGGGTGATGAAAAAGGAGCTAACGAAGGGGAAGTTCACTTGTCTCCCTTGCATAAAACCTGCTTCTATAGATTTCTTATTGTATACTTTGTCGAACCAGCTTTAACACGACTGAGTGGCGAGCACTGCAGAAGAAACACATGCAACAACACGGCGTTTACGGCATGGTGTGCAAGTTTTATTGCAATATCTGATATGAGACAGATTCTGCAAGAACTGTGCATTTTGTAAGGCTAAAAGTCAAGGGTTTCACAAGTTTTGGCATATTTATAGTGGTGGTCCAGCACAGAAAACGGAAAATTCCTGAAAAAGAGAGACGTTTCATGCTGAACAAAATACAGACCTCTGAAAAGTCGCCGTTACATGGAATGTTGTTCCATTTTGTAAACAATTTGCCTTCCTCTTCAAAGAACATGACGACACAGTTCTCATTTGGCTGAAAGCGTTGCTGTAGAGTCCAAAATCTTAAACCAAAAAGGTGTTCGGCTCGCCGGGCAACCAGTTCTCAAAGTTCATCTTTGAGCCATCCGTGGCATGGAAGTTCAAACTATCGCTGGCAGAATAGCCTAGGAAACCGCCACGGCCTTTGTAGAGGCCTTCAACGGAAGCTTGAAAGACTTAGAGGATTCTTACCCGCGAGCCAGTCGTTCTCCTCTCGAGAATGCATTGCCGGTGTGGAATATCCGGGATACTCCTTCTCGCACCATTCTTTCTCCTCTGCAAAGCTCCAACCCTTCGTTCTCGTGAAGCTCTACAAATGCGAATGCAACCGAATGTGAACCATACAGCATAGCATTTTTTGGTCTTGGGAAAATATTTAAAGAATTCCTCCGGGCATCGTGGCTTCCCGCCATCTCCTCCATTCTTTCCCGGAGGCGTGTTCCAACCATCATAACCGCGGCCTCCTGTTCCTCCGCCTGAAGGCGAGCTTGGCCCGGCGCACACATAGTCGTGTTTCTAAACCACTTTCTTCGTGAAAAATTGAGAGAACCAACCCAATTGCAGGGTACATTGTTCCAAGCTCGGTAATGGTCGGCACCGGTTGCTCTGCCATGGGTAACAACACAGTATTCGGGTCCCTAAGAGAGACTAGATTTGCCATAACAACAAACAAATTTAGTTGAAGGTTCATCAGGCATCCAGTTCGTGTAATCCACACTCGTTCCATCCAACCATTCATATTTGAAGTCCTTGTTCGGGGACACAAGTCCAATGTAAACGGCATCTTCTGGTTTCAGATCTAAAACAGCGACTCTGATTACCTTCAGAACCTGAGCGTAAGGCAAGTTGCGATCGCGCGACAAATTTCAACTAAACTGTCCCTACCAGCAACAAAATTGTTCTCGGCTTGGTTTTTAATCGACGTTATCGTGTAGCCATCACGAAGTTTTCCACAAGCGGTGTTCGCCTCTTCGACGGAAAAATAGCCTGAGATAACCTGAAACCATTTGATTAACCTTTTACGGAACAAACCTTGTAACACTTCTTCGTTGCTTCTAAATGCATAAAGCCGTTCGGGCACTGCGATTCGCCACCGCCGCCGCCTCCATCTCCGCCGCTAGTTCGCTTTCCTAGAAACGTTTATCATCCGCTTTTACAAATGCAATCACCAACCGTAAATCTCCTGTGCGGCTGCAATGTCGTTGGCCGTGATTTGGCGCACAATATAGCTTCCATCGTCCGCAAAGTTGTGCTTAACTGATGGATACATGATATCGTCTTGATGCCCCGGTCCATCAATGTGGTCGATGCCGATAGCGTGGCCGATCTCGTGGGCCCCCACGACGATAATATCAAGAGCGCCCTCACTGAAAACCGTAGCAGGCGCTGTACTAAGAATTAAAAGCACTGCATACTTTCTAATAGCGTTTCCGTCCTTGACGACCCACTTCTTCTCATCGTCATCAAAATGAAGTTGACCATTTTTTGGGTAGAAGGCGTGCGCTATAGTCGATCCTCTCCCTCCCGGCGAAGCTGAAATTCACCCGCTTAGTTTTTTGTCTTCAATAACCAGGTCCATCAAAATCCGATCCATCATCATGCTGCCTCCTGCGGAACCCGATTTTGATATCAGCACCGTCAGGAGTATCCACTGGAATGAAGTCGAGCGGCACGACGGCGGACCATTGCGCGAAAGCCTCTGCGACTCCCTTTCTGTAGCGAAATTATGCCGAAGGGCAGAAAAGACTAACGTTACAGTCTCCCTTGTGAGATCCTTGCCACCATCTTCAACATAGTAAGTAATCTTGCTCTTGTCCCATTTGGACACACCTAAACACCGTCAACAACGAATACTTCTCAACCTGAATGGGCGACGTCGGGCTGGCCGCATCTTGGCTTTGTCATTTCGTTCCTTGTTTCATCGTTCATCTCACCTGTCTCCTTCAGGCCCATCTTACCTTGATAAGTCCTGAAATTAAGCTCATCTTTCAGCTTTAGGTAAAAGTCTTACTTGATGGCTTTCTTGAGCTGGTCTTCAGGAGACTCGTCATCGCCAGCATTGTCACGGAGCGCTCCGGGCTTGATATAGCCGAAGGTGGAAAAGAATGTCTATGATAAAAAGAAATCGTCATTGATTGCAACTAACCACGGGATCCACTTGTTCGGCATTTCTCTTTAGCCACGTCGATGGAAATCCATGTATGCCGACGAGAAGGAAGAGAAAGGCTGCAACGCGCATTGAAGAGGACAGCAGCAGCGTGTGACGGCGTCAAGTTTTGTCTTTACACAACGAGATGGGAGAGACACCCGAGCGGGCCCTTGAGTTTTGCTGACTCGGGCGTTTATCAGAAATTGACAGGAACGATGCTCGCAAGACCTTTTCACCCAAGGATCACATGATACGAAATGATTGATGTCTATGATTTAAAAGGCGAAGCGGCGAGGGGGGAGGGGATCAATTAGCCATGGAAGTGGGCCTTCCCAGACATTAACCAGTTCTGTACATGGCACAATTTGATTGGCATTAGTTTTGTTCTACACCTTACAACTCGGGCTTCATGGTGTGGGTTTCATTCCCATGAACATAGTGGCGGCGACCGGCAATTCCTCTTCAGCGAGTGACGACGCAGCGGTTACATTGATGACAGATTATCGACGCGGAATTAGATTTCGATGATTGGGACAAAAATATTCCGTTTCTTCTTCGCCAAACAGCGAGAAGTCTGATTCCTGCTCATTCGAGACTTTGTCCGAAAGTTCGCCGCTGTCAAAAGAAGTGTTAGCGGCAGAAATGCTGACATTGAATTAAATCGAGGAGGCGGTGATCTTGTCTTTCCTTGCTCTTTAAAAAGGTTTTCAACGCCAGCAAGTCGTCGCGGGCTCAGCTGCTATTGTCGAGATGTGGCGTTTCCTTACTCTGCTTCTCTTCATCTTTGAAGTTGGAGCTGCCCTTCGGTGCTACCACAGTTATTCACCCGTTAACATAAAGAAGCTTGTCACTTGCAAGAACACTGACGGATGCTGTCACTTGCGACTGATGGAGTAAGTTAAATTCGTAGAATCACTATTGTTTGCATAGTGGAGTGAAAGACTACGGATGCTGGCCGAAGGAGTGGTGTCCGAAGCGGATGCCTAGTCGCAGTCCGTACACCGTCTACGGGCGTCTCGCAGGTGAGCAGATCGACTGTGCCGACTATCGTGATCGCTTGTGCCACACATAACTGTGCCGCTTCGATCTTCTCAAAATCTGATTCGCCGGATTGTTGGTAGGAGAAACAATAAAACATGTTTCCAAGACGCATGCTGTCATTCCTCATTCTGAAAAGAGCGGCAGACTGTACGCGATCGCTGTCTACTCGTTGTCTGTGGTATTGAATAATCCGAAATCTATCTTCATGCCAATGAAACATGATCTTTATTTGAACTATTGCATCACAAAGTCAACTCTCGTGAAAAGCAGTCAATAGGCGGCAATTCCTCGAACAAACCCGAAGGCGCTATATTTTTGTTCTCCGGTTGATTTATGACCCTTTGAAGCTCCTAAATTCAATCTGTATTTATTTAGAAGGCTCGGTACTCACGGCCCGCAGGTACTGAACTTCGTTGTCACGCTCTAGCTTTTCGTTCTGAAGATGCTCAAGGCGATCTCTTAGGCTAGAGACCAAATCAAGCCAACGCTGACGCGCTCGCGATGCGGCCTCGCGGTTTTGCAATCGGCGAGCCTCCATTCTTCCCTTCAGCAGTGAACATTGTTTCGACTATCAAAAGAATGTACCTCAGAGTCGTGCGTCGGCGGACGGCCACGTCGACGAGGCGCCCTCTCCTCTTGCTTGCTCGACACTCTATCCTCGTCACCACCCGACATACCTTACAGTGGCAATCTGCTCCTGCGGAAGTCAGTGAAACGACTAAATAAGTAGTCCCAGAAATGCATGAAAGGAAGGCGGAACTAGAACTATCTGAGAGTTGTTTGCGGCCTCGTCTTCAGAGCCGCCGCTTCTTCCGCCCACTTGATTTCTGAACCCACAAACTTTGAGGAGCTAGTCGAAAGAGGAAATATGACCATTCGATGGACCTTGAACGGCGCTTCCTCGTGATTAGAAGAGCACCAAGTTCCATGTGTGTAAGGGGGCGAAAGTCCTTTTACCAGCCTGGGTAGCGCCTCGTGTTCTTTGTCTTCACCAACGAAATCACTGCATGGCAACGACTCCCGAGATGCTTCAGTTTATGACCTTTCGTTGTCGACAGAGCATAGAGCTGGTTTCATGCTGCCGCCGCCAACTTAGGAGACGAGTAGGAGGATGTTTTATCATCATCAATCACAGCAGCTACCCTTCAAAAATAAAGCAACTCTTTGCGTCCTGCAATCGGGCAAGTTCCCAATTTGTTGCTGAGACTTCGCAGACTATCGAAATATTCTTGCACTATGCAGTTTTCCAAATATGATTCAGTTTTCGAAGAGAGGATCCCAAAGGAGCTGCCTGGCACAAAATAGTCCTTATCAAGCATGACAAAAAAAACCGTTCGCGCTTTAGCGAAAATCGTCCGAGCCCCCTCCTAGTTTTTTCAAATTTTTATACCCAGGGATCATGGCGGTACGTCTCCTGGGCACGGGGAAGACGAGCTTGGTCCCGTGGACGGAGATACTGCCCAGGCTTCTCAAGTGCCAGTTGGGTAGGGGCTTCACGGTGTCGACGGCAGTTCGTTCAGCGCGGCGTTCCCTCTCCCGCGTGCGTCGAGGGCGGCGGCTTCCCTTCCGGCGAGTGGCGAAGGCGGCAGCCGGCGGCCCCTCTTCGGCGGAGGGCAGCGGTGGCGGGGAGCGTCGGAGAACACGATCGCTCGACGAGGTCGAATGAAGTGAGAAGAAATCATCCACTCTCGATAAGAAGATAAAGAGGCAAGCCGTATAAAACATCGACATTTGCCTATTCTTTCCAACTAGCTTCCTGAAGGAATGAACAGCCCTAAAGTCTTGATGTTTTTGTTCCTCCTCGCCCTGAGTTTAGCTGTTAATCTAAACAAACCCTTCCCCGGCCATTTCACCTATTGCAACGATGCCGGCTGTGGCGCTTGCGGAACGCAGATCAACGCCACGTCGGAGAAGCTCGTTGCCGTGGGCCCCTTCCTACTGGACGAAGCCAATCCGAACAAGGATCCGCTTTGCTCACTTTGCCTCAAGGTGGAGTATAAGCGCACTAGGTGAGCTCCACCCCCGCTCCATGAGAAACTTCGATCTTGCTGCACCAGGGTCCCGATCAAGGACAAGTGTCCGTCATGCGACTCCAACCACATAGACCTCTCGTTGCCAGCCTTCAAGGAACTTGAGAATCCCAATGTCGGCTATGCCCACGGAGCGACTTTCACTTTCGTTTCGTGTTGGTGCGAATAATCCCGCTCCAAGCATTTCAGGTGATATATTAATAAAGAGACTCACGTTGGTTCATTCGCGCAAAAATTGACAAATAGAGGTGGTGAAATGATATTTTGAACTCATGGTTTGAGACGAGAAGGAATTTTCTTTTTGAATGCCGCCTTTCCGACAGAGTGGAAGAACGGGAACGCTGCGAAGACATCTTTTGTTCCACAAATTTGGGTCGTTTGCTGGACGACGCTCGGCTCAAGATTCCATCATTCACTTTCCCTACGAGCTGTAGACGATGGTCGTCGTTTGCCCCCTACTCCTGCTTCAGCTCGTGATAGGCGCTGAATCTTGTATTGCGACTATTCCGACCGAAACGCTAATCCTCACGACTATGAGGACTACACAGCTTACTACCGTGCCCACAACGGTGTCTACAACTACCTCAACACCCACCACCACATGCACGCCCTCGACCACTCTCTCGACCACAACCGCCGAACCCGTACAGTTTTACACAGTTTACGTTACTTAAGCCGCGCGGGGCGAAAAGCCCCGCGTGCAATTTTTATCTCGATAGAGACCCAAAGGGCAAGAAAGGGGGGAGGTTTTCTTTGGTGCAGATGAGAGAAATGCAGCCTCGAGGTTCCTTTTGAACGACCAAAGGAATTTTCACTTTTTGAACTGCTTGTAGAGAAAAGGTGAAGCTTTCTTTGATCGTTCAAAGGGAACTTCAAGGCTGAATTTCAAGCAATTTCTCTCATCTGCACCAAAGGATACTTCCCCTTTTCTCGCCCTTTGTCTATCGAGATAGATAGATTAGATCTTTGGTTTGATACATTTGCGTTATTGAATTGTTTAAATTGTTTCCAGACAACCTCAACTTCGACAAGTTCGTCGACTTCTACGACGACGAGCACGTCAACGAGCACTTCCACGACAAGTACATCGACTACAACCACGGGGATCTGCCCGGACGGTTGGGAGATCAACGAGAACGGCAGAGCTGAGGTATATTGCTATCTGGTGAGAAGACCCTCTAAAATGCAAAGTCCCAGTTTATCGAAGGCCCGGTCGTGGACTGTACTGCCGCGAGAACAATGTGTCAAACAGCTGGAGGTGAATTGGTCTCGATATTCAGTGCAGCCGACAACGCTTATGTCTTTGGTGAGTGACGCCTACGGCGAATCTCCACAATTCTAGGGCTTGCAAACAATGGCGATGGCCGCCTGACATGTATTGGGCTTCGCATTGAAACTGCGCCTACGAATGACCCCTTCGAGTTTTATTGGCCGGATGGGACGCAAGCCGAAGGCATTTACACCAATTGGGGTGGAGGCTGTCCTTGTAACGTAGGTTTTTTTTGTAGGCTTTCTAAATTTGAAATACAGACAACTACGTTTGGAAGGGGTGTTTTTTGGCTTCTTTTAATTTTGAACAGTTGTAGGGAAGAGGGTAGTGAAACCTCTGACTTGAAAGGGGGCGCGAGATAGGACGAGTCGCCGAAGGCGGCGAGAACGCAACAGGCAATCGCACGGTTGCTTTAGCACTTTTTCGAATCTTTGCGTAATTGGGAGTATTTTGAAGGAAAGTAGAGGGAGGTCCGGCCGTAACTGTCCACAAACTCTGTGACTAAAATAGAGGGGAATTAGCAAGAGGAACGGGGTCTGGGGGCAGTCGCTGCTGGTTGGAAAAAAATCCGGTTTTTCGGGCTAACAAAATTAGAGAACAAACAATCTCCTAGGAGCCAGCCGCCCCGAACTGTGTGTCAATGGAAACGCAGAACGGCGGTAGCGATGGAACATGGCGAAACCGAGCTTGTGATTTTGTGGGTTTGCCATGTTGAATGAAGAAACCAATGCATACTCGTCTTATAGACTAACTATAAGGCCGTATGCGATCGTCCTTCAACGCTAGTGTGAAAATGACACTTGTCACCTCCGGCTCTGCAGCTTTATCCCTCCTCCCTTTCCTCTTCCGTCACCTTCTTCCGTCATACTTCCCATTTCTTCTTCATGCCTTGCCCATTGAGCTACTACAGTGGTGCTGAATTTGTCACTTGACTCAGATTCTTATTGATTTGCATTATTTGTTGTTTTTTTTGGTTATTAAAGCGAGAGCCTGAATGACGGAAAAATCGTGCCATAGCGCTCAAGGTAGTAATCGGCATTTTTGGCTCGCGAGGAAAGTGGCAAGAGAATAGAGTTAATTTGCGCGGAATGGATAATTTTTTCGAGAAGCGTTCGCGTAGCAATCCGGAAACTTCCGGAATTCATAAAACTTCCGGTCGCATTACTCAGGCTGCCAGGTACTAAAAGATCAACTTTACAAAGCCGGATAACGCGGTCGCAAACAACTTTCTTTCGAGCGCCGTGAACTGAATCAAGCGGAGTGTGTGATTTGGACAAAGCGGCTCCCGATGAGAAACGACCCGAGCCAAAAATCGCATGAGATTTGTGAGCGTGTCAAAATAACTCTGAGAAAAAAAACGCGCTTCAAAAAACTCAGAAGCTGTTTTGATTCTGATAATCTGTATTAGTTCACAGAGTCATCTCTCCGTACACCTGGCGATATATAACGTCAGCACGGTTTCAATGAAGCATGAAAACCAATCTGTGAGAGATGGCAAGCAATCAAACAAGTGTTCTGAGCGGCGACTCGGAGGAATAAAAATCCCAATCTAATGTGAGACCTCTGGGACAGCCCAGCCAGGGTGGCCCGCCTGGCTGGGGACAGACCTTCTCTCCTTGGAAGCTCTACCCCCTCTTCCCTCTCCCCTCGACTCTCTCCAGGACATCCAACCCAGCTCCTTCGCTCTGGTCTTGTTTTCTGCATTTCATAGCAGAGAATTCAATTTTCACGAGTTTTTGCCAAAGCGAAGTTGTCCTGATTACTCGCCGAGATGCCGCTTTCCCACAAGTAACGATCTCGAAGGAAATTCTCCTTCATCAGCTTGGGCTTTCGCCTCCTTACTTTTCTTTTTGTCTTTTCAGTGAAATGGAGCTAATTGGGATGACAAAGAAGCCGAGAATTGTTTTTGTCCTCTTCGAGCAGTTGTTGGAAGCACAGATGTTTACTCCGAAAAGACAACTAAATCATTATGTGCTCAATCTGCCCGTTGCTTGGCAGTCGTCGTCTTGGGCAAAATCGTCGCTGGATATGCATAGAAGGAGCCGAAGTCGAGAGTAAGATTGAAGCTGCGCTGCTCTTCAACTATCCTCCACTCTCCATTGGAAGACATCGTTTTCCGAAGACGTCTCCAATAAGGAGGAAAGAAGGTGTTCTGAAATGTCATCACTATGTTTCTTCCAAAGCACGCTACATGATCTCGTTCTACGAGATGTTGCTGCTCATCTCGCTTCATTAGTTTCGCATTGTAGAAGACGTGGCCCTTTCCGCGAGAGAGGTAGCCGAGCCACCAGCCGTATGTCGATACGGAAGCTGCCGATACTTTCTTCACCTTGAGGCTTTCTCACCCGTTAGAAGGACAGTGTCGCAGTAAAATCTCGAGAACTCCCATTCCGAATTGGGGCTCCATTTCTCGTCGAAGTTGATCATCTGTATCGAAACTTGAATCGAAACCTTTTCCAGCATCTAGAAAGTCTCTTCTGGGAATTTAGACGAACTTGTGTAATGCTTTGAGTAAACGGTCTGTCGTTGCTGAAGAAGATCACGCTCAGATTCTTTTCAGTTTCATTTTGCACTGAAAGCGCATCTTTCAATTGCGAATGAAGCTTACAGAGTCGAATGAGATAATCGGTGGCGGTTAGGGTGAAGTTTTCCTCTGAATGTTCATAGTTGGCGGCGATGAAGTCCCCTCGTCGAATGTGCACACAGAGACTACAACCAAGGTCTTTTGCTTCTGTCTCCTCTCCCTGTTCCTGGTCTCCCCTTTCACGCTCAAAACGCTCAAATATTTAGGTCGTCTTTTGATTTCTTCCCCCAAGAGAAAAGTCGCTCACTTATACGTTTGATTGATTTGTTCGGGCTTCTCCACCATCAGATCCCTAGCTACGCGTTCCGTCTCTGGTGTTCCTCGTAGACGTTCCTCGGCTGTGGGGTTTGTAAGGTTTTCAAAATATTTAAAGCTCTGTTTTTTTCTTTGACATCAAAATAATGTCGAACCTGAGAGTAATAAAGATTGATCCGTAGAAGACGTTCAAAGTCGTACTCTTGCAAAACTTGAAGTGATGCTGGCCTGCAGCAGCTTGGGTGCTCAAGGCTCACGTCTCGGGCATAACTCTCATCACCCACCTCGACGATGGCGGGTCTGTCATCAAATAGCGTAATTTCTCTAATAGAATAATCAAGAGCGTACTCGTTATCGAGGAAGAGGATTCCCGTTGTCAGATTAGGCATGAACACTTCGATTTGACGTAATCGTTTTGCCGCTCCGGGATTGTCTTTCAAGCCGACGACAGGGATCCTGAAATGTGATTTGGGGCGATTTGACGTTGATAACGGCGACACCTGCCTAGTTGGTGGGCGATTCCAGCCAGAGCAAGGACCTCGAAGACGACGTTGCCAAGACCGTGGGAAGCGACTGCGTAAAATCGGACGAGGAGATAACGTTTTGAAGTTCTGAAAAGCTCTTGGACAGCAAAGAGAGACACTCACTGAGGCACGGAGACGGGCACAAAGAGTTCGGGTTCGAATATGCCGATGATGACGACGAGGGCAGCCGTTGCGGACATCACGGCGACCATCGCCTGCAGGCGCACATTCCCCATTAGGCACGAGCACTGCAAATGAATATGGATAATAAGAGAGAGAAGGAGGCTGCTGCTGCAGAGAGGGAAGACCTCAGGGAAGAGGGGAAGTTGAGTTTCAGGTGGGATTGGGCATCAGGTCCGAATGACCAATCCCGGAGATAAGGCCTCCACAAACACAAATTGAAGTCGACATCGTTTATTCCTCCGGGTGACTGCCCCGGAGCTCAATGAGGCATTGCCGGTTGACAGGAAAAGAGGCATGACAATGAGGCATTCTCAGATGAGCTGTCTTTCCGCGAAGGAGAGGCGGTTTGCACGGAATCGGGAGGGAGGCAATGTGTCACCGAGTGGGGTTCAATCGTCTGCACGAGGTGTTGGAAAGGGGGCATGGCGGGCTTTTATGGACGCCCAATGCTGGCGGGAGAGGATTCCTGAAGGCACGGACGGTCAGATACGATCGGAGGTCACACCTACAGTAAATTTGTACGGAAGACCATTGAAGACAATACGACAGAGAAAATAGAGCCAATTTGCTGAACTTGAGGTTGTAGAGTGAGGTGCGAAATATTATTTTTAGGGGTACATAGTGTTTCGCATCCTTGAACTAAAGTTTTTCTCGAGTGAAGGCCATTTCTTATGCTCCTCAATTATTGGGACCCTGACATCCTTGAACTAAATGCTGGCACGGCTATTTGAACGCGACATTTGTGAAGACAATTTGGGCAATTCTGCAGCTCCTGTGAATTCATAGAATTGATTGTCAGTCGATTCCGAAACATTGTAATGTCTGGATGGGTAAGTTGGTTGCTGAGCCACTTCCTGTCTCTTTCTGTATTCATTCAAAGCCTGCACCGCGAAATCCTTATGAACTTCGCACAACGCTAAAGTATATGTTTCTTGGTATCTGCAAAATGTATCTCACGCGTTCCTGCATATAGATGATGACCATAGATTACAGTTATTGCTTCGGCCTCTTTAATGGTTACATAGCGGCCTTCGGCCAATTCGTTCTTTGGATGCGCAGTTCGAAGTTCCTTTGGAAGTGAGCACGACGGAAGTCGCTTTCCGTTTTTTATTATTGGATTGACTTTGCGAAGCCGAAACATATTTTCGGATATTTCCAGACTTCGAAGATGATAAGAGCATATGAACGTATGTACAATATTATTTTCCTCTGTCCTCCATCGTTCGTCATACCTTCCAGCACCCCTTCGCATTGTCAGTTCTGCCACGTCTTTTGCTCCATGCAACTGAGTCTGCACATCGACGACAAACTTTTGCAGCCTAAAGCAATATCGAAGGCACAGGATCAGCAGACTGAATTTTTCGTGAGGGCTGAATTTATCATGGCAAAGTAGCACCTAGCATTCTCGTTGATTCTAGTTTCGTTGTTCGTGCCACACGTTGAAGAGCTTTCCAATACCTCCATACCGACTTCTTTGTTTTCCATGCCATCATCGGACAGACAATCGTTTTCGGGTAAGCATCGTTTCTTCGCGTTCGCTTCACAGTCAGATGCCAGCGAAGTACCAAGTTATCAAAAATAAGGCAAAGACGCATTTCAACGAAACAGACTGACATAACATCGGGTTTGTTGTTATTCGTTGCTGGAATCCGTTTGCCGCACAGTTCCACCACTGATCACAGCCGCTCGTCAAACTTTGGAAATATAAATTTTGATAAATTGGTCGTTATTCGATGCAACATCTTTTTGACCGGCCCTATAACTTCAGTAGCGCGGTTCCCTCAGAAAAAAGCCTGACTTTTCGAGTGCTTCTAGTTTCGTTTTGACGGAAAGAATCTCCCCTTTCAAGTGGACCAAAGTTTGCCTCTGGGTTCTCGGGGTTCTCTTAGCAGTACATGAGATTCCGCTACCCTGGATCAGAAAGTAGCAAAGAGAAGAAGAGATCTTCACATCATCCTTACTATATATATCATAAAAAGATGCGCACGAGGAGAACTGTCGATCTGATGCCTCTATGGCTTGCAAGTAAATGAATGTTCGCACATACACCGAAGCCTCGTACCATAGTCTTCCCCCCCCCCACTTTACGCAGATACCCCTTCCATTTTTATGCAGGTAGGCAATAATGGATAAAAATTGTTTGCGGTAGAACGAATACCGTATTTATGCGACCAGAAAACGACTATTCAGCAATCTGCCTACTGTCGAGGCTAGTCCGAGAGAAACGAGGCGAGAAGAGGAGCAGGAAGAAAGACGTTGTTGCAGTGAGAGTGAAGATGCAACAGAAGAAGAAGCGGTCAAAGATGTGCGCTAGCTGACTCCAACGTTGGACGAGCTCCTCGAACTGCTGTTCCGCTTCCACCCGCTCCACCTAGGCTCGACGGTCAACTCACAATAAAAAAAGACATACAAGGCTCTGGCTGAGAAGATCTCTTCCACGGTTTGAGCGTGTTGTCTTGCAATCGATGGTTCGCGTTCTCTTTACACAGAAGACTCGGCCAAGGAGATCGTAACCGAGGAAGTCGAGCCAGCGCGGAATTCTATTGCCATTGTTCAACGTGAAAACGGCACTCACTCGACTTTGTGCTCGGCTCCATGTCGCATATTGAGGACTACGACGGAGAGACCGACGCTGAGACTGGAGATGGCCATGATGGCCATCAGGTAGATAGCAATCAATGGAATCACCTTAGCGAGTAAACGTCTAACACTGCATCCTCACCTCAGAAGTCTCTGGCATTGACTCAGCAATGTTGAAAGAGAAGACGGAATAGGCGAGGAGGACAGTCAAACCGAGGGTCACCTTCTCACCGCTCTCGCACGGTAGAATAAACTGCATAAGAGTAAGGATCTGAAAGAGAGAGAGTGTCCTCAAGGAAAATGAGACTCACACTGAGGCTGGCACACGGAGCAATGAAGTTGTAGAGAAAGTAGAGAAATCGACGACGCAGATGCAACTCGAAGACGACTGACGAGTAGACCGTGGCATTGCCACGTAATACGCGAAGCTGCAAGTTGTGGAACTGGAAAGGAAGAGAAACCGTGCGATTGGCGACAATCTCCCATTCGCCATTCTCGGTGAAGGAGTCGCGTGTGAAGGGAGCTTTGCCGTCACCACGATCCACAATGAGAAGGTCGAGTTGAGACGTGTCGTAGATCCCTTAGCACTTGCTCTTAGGTGCTTCCTTTTAGCTTACAAGAGCGGAACTCGAGGTAACAGAGCTGATCATCGAAGGGGAAGTATCGGACATCAAGCTGCTTGATTGAATTTCTTGAAAAGCTTCTCACCTTGCAGATGGCGTA
>JAQIXL010001829.1:0-15645 GCA_034700245.1 Poikilolaimus oxycercus | reverse complement strand
CACTGGCGATTTTTCGGAGTCCCTTAGTTCGTCCACTCGCCATCGAAAAGGCTGAAGACAATGATCGCAAGGCGGCTCCTTGAAATGTTTACATCCAAAGTACGAGAACAACGACGAATAATGGCATGTCTCAGCCAGCATCGTCGTATAGCCTAAAGCTCACGTTTTACAGATACTGTAGATTTTTTTGAACCGGCATTTTTGAACTCGGTCATGATAAAAGATTCATTGTCAAGATGGCGTCGGCACATTTTCTCCAATGGCCATTCAGCCGGCCGAAAGTCGCCGCCATACAATGACATGTCCAGTGCATTCGGGTATTTGCCTGCAAATTGTTCGATTGCCAAGAACTTACCGAAAAAGATGGCATAAGCATTGGGCCGGGTGTTCTCGCCGAGCTTGTTGAGATGTCGAATGTGATAGCCGCCCAACTCTTTCTCCAAGAATTCCACCGTCTTTGGCAAGCTCCTGAATCCCTCGGTGGAGAAGAAGACCTAGTAGTACCGTCTCATTTGACTGCTAGAAAGCGAGTCGAGCATGATCAAGTGGACGTCGGGTCGAAAGAAGCTTGAGTTCTTTGGCTTATTTGTGTTGTTCCTTGAATCTTGAAGAGTTTGGAAGTTTCAAACTTGGGGATATAGATTTGTGTGGCGACATTCTCGTAGACAATGGGAAAGTAGTCGCCGTCTCGCTCCGCGCATTTGATCTAAACCAAGCCTTTTAGTGGTTCCAATGGGATTGCCTCAATAGTGTCGCAATCGAAGACGAAGCCAGTGGTTCGTGGGTGAGTGGCATTGATCTGAATGGGCTCGCCGAGCTTGTCGTCGTGGAAGTCCGTCAGGTAGATGCACCTAAAATCTTTCTCCAGCCTCTCTGACCGTTAACAAGTTTGCCAATGAAAGTGAGCCCGTATGCCGTATTCAAACAAACTAGCCAAATTGGATGATTCTGTGACACGAATGAACTCGCAAGTATGAATCGCGACGCATGTGAAATGCGACCAGTATGAACTCGCACCTGTGAACCGCGACAAGTATGAACCGCGACAAGAGTGAACTTTACGAAGAAAAACTCCATTTGCATCTCATTTCCATGGTTCATACTTGTCCAGTTCATACTTGTCGCGGTTCACAGCCGTCGCATTTCACATACGTCGCATTTCATTCTTGTCCAGTTCACATGTGCGCGGTTCACAGATGGCGCGGTTCACACGGGCGAGTTCATACTTGTCACAGAATCTTCATTTCACAGTTGCAGTTGATTCTAATAAGCAGCGGAATAGGCAAATCGCATTACAGCGGGACGGGGATGGAAATATTTATTGCGTAAACGCTTTTCGTCTAGTTATTGCTTGTTCGGGCAAAACAAAGCGCCTGTGCTTCTCCGTTTCACGCATATTTGATTCCGTCGCAATGCCTCAAATAGCAATAAAGCCGTCTGTGTCTATCTGACAATTGCCTTTCAATCGAGTTGAGCGCTGTTTCTCGGTTTCCTTCGAAGCTTCATTCTCGCCGTTTCAAATCAGCATGAAAAGCAAAACTGGCTGAGAGTGGCACTATTTGGCTGTGATTATACGGAAACAAAAGCCACAACTTCAGGGCTGCATGCAGCGGCACGTTGGTGAGTCGTCGACACATCCTCACGGCCGCCCATTGCTTCATCAGCGTCGACCTCAACGAGTCGCCCGGAAAATGCCAGTAGGCGTCTCTCCTCTTCCTTTTCGTTGATTCTCTTTGAGATACAAATACGACTTCCAGGATGAAGGGTGTGCATCCGGACCTCGCTAGTCTTCGCGTCGTCTTCGGCGCCGCGTACGTCAACGCCGACCCGCCAGGTCTTTCCTGGATTCATCGCAAATTTCGCCCTCAGCATCGAATACCGTAACCGTGAAACGAATCGGCTTCTTCGAGGAGTCGCAACGCAAGGGCCACTGCTTCATGGACGGCGACCTCGCCGTCGTCGAGCTCGCACGAGATGTTCCGGTGCTTTTCTCTTTCTTCACAATTTGTTCTAGGAGGACATGGCTGTGCCAATTTGCCTCAGCGGCGACCAGCTACCCACCGACGACTGGGAGATCTACGGCTTTGGCCGAAGTTATGGTAGCTTCAGTGAAGTTCGTTGTGAGACCGGTGACAGACGAGGTGACGGGCCCCCTTCGAAGTCTCTTCGTCGAGGAGCGATTCTGCGCGCAGCCGCCTCTGCCCTCCTCGAAGCTCCTCTGCACGGCCTCGGCCCTCAAGCACATGCGAGTCTGTCAGGTATGCGGTAGTCGTCGACAAATTCGCTGTGAGAGCCGTTTTCAGGGCGACAGTGGCGGCGGTCTTCAAGCTCAGGGAGAAGAGTCGCGGATGCGGCTCCTCGGTGTCATCTCCAACGGCGCCGGCTGTAATCGGACCCACATCTCGGAGACGGTTCGCGTTCTCCTTTGTCGAGAGAGAATTTGAAAAAGCTTTCAGGCCTTCCGCGACACGCACAGCACGCGAGTGACTGCGCTTCATCGGCAGTTGCTGTGTGCCGAGCTCGGCATCTGCGAGTCGATCATCGAATAAAATATACCACATTCAATTTTTGCATTTTGAACTTCGGGGAACCCCCTTCTCCCCCTCTCTTGGCTATTTCCGACGTTCTACTTACGGTCGACCATGAGAACCAACTTTATGGACTCCTCGTCGCCGAGGAAGAAGGGTCTCCCGTCGTTGAAGGGGCGAAAGACGACAAGGAGAAGAAGAAGGAAGGAGGAGGAGGTCTCACGTTGAAGTTCAAACACTCAAAGCCATTACCTCCTCGACGACGGCGAGTCCCTCTGACTATGTTCAACGCGTGTTTGACGGTAATGGTGGAGGGGGAATTCCTGTACCCGTGTCGCCACGGTCGTTGCCGGCAACGACGCTTTCGTCAGTCTCACGCTCGACGGAGGGGGAGGCCTCCTACTAAATAGGTGTACTTGTTGAAGTGACTTTTCACGGTCAAGCTACGTAGCGCTACATGAAAACTGAGTAGAAAGTGAAACTTTCTTCTGACTGCAGAGATCGAGATTGAACCCGTCATTGGGTAGAGATGAAGAAGAAGCAGTGAAACTGTCAACTCGTTTGGAGCAGATTGCCGGCTGCGAACCATGTCCCACCATCTCATTGAAACAACAAATAATTTCCACGACGGGACTTCCCTCCACTGTCACCAAATCTTTGCAGCTGTTTATGTGCCAGATTTGAAGCCGTAAAAAGTGTTTCAACTAACGAGCAGCGTTACTTTTTTTCACTATTCACAGTGGTTTGATTGCCATCGGCCACGCGATCATTGACATACTTGTAGCTTGCAACCGCGAATTCACGATAAGTCCGATTTCTTCAGAGAAATCCTCACGAGAACATCATCGCATTTGCCGAAATGGAGACTGAAGGAGTCCCCGTCAGTGAGCGTTCATGGCGGTCGTCGAGATCTCTATCGCCGTCTTCTTCATCGTCCCGCACCCTCGTCGAACGTCGCCTTGAACACCCGAAAAGGCGCTAGTAGACGAAACGAGCCGCCTTGGTCTGGCCGACTGACGATTCGGTCGTTAGCGAGGACGGAAATGCGAGTGTTGGCGGGGGACACCCGTCTGTGTCGTCGCGTGCGTTTCGACCTGTGGGAAGAGCGGCAAGTGAACAGAGTTCCTAGAGTGGATACAATGTGCAACGTCTTCGTGCAATTCCATGCTCGATTCAATAAACCTCGTCGGATTCAAGCTCACAACCACAATTTTCGTGTAGAGCGCCATTATATTGAAGCTTCAACCATGTTGATCAATAAGTACCAGACTAGAAACGGTGGACCAAATACGCCATATGCATGCGCTTTTGCTGAATCCTTACTCATAAAAGGCCCTTCGAACGTTAAGATCCTAGTCCATAAGTCCTGGAGAGGAAACCGCAAACTAACTCTGAAGATCGCATTCATTGCAGAGACGCCTTCGTGTTGTACAAATCCAAACCAACGAAACGATCGTCGATTCATACTCGAGTTAACGCACAACAACACTTCCCATGAGCCGTTTGATCGTACTGAAGCCGCCTTCTTTATGATGAACAAATTTGAGATTGGAAACCGCGGACCAACTGCGTCACATCATTCGCTTTTGTTGAAATCGTTCTCGCCTAACAGCCCCGGACGCATCGATTGAATGCTCAAACTTGTCCCTAAACCAAGACACGGAACCGCAGACTAACTAGAAGTTTTTTCCACATTTCCTTGTGTTTATCACAGAGATCATTGATCCATCATTGAGAAGCTCTCTCTTCTTCTTTCTCCCCATGAGTTCGGCTGTCCCCCTAAATCGAGCGAAAAATGCTGACGCGCACTCTGAGGAGGCTATAAAATGCTCTTCCTTCGCATTCGCTGTGCTTTTCGCGTATCGTCGACGTCACCAAGTCGAAAACGGCCAAGTCTTTCCCCGACTTTTCGAGCTTCTTAATGAGGAGTCTTCCCCGAACCTTTTCTTCAATGGCTATTAAAGATGTGGAGAAACGTCATAGGTTACGGTTTGATGATGTTTTCGCCACGAGAGTCGGAATTTACTCGAACACGTGCGGGAGTCAAGAAGACGATAAAGAACCCTTCTTCGTCTCCGTCCTTCTTCTTCTTTCGGGGAAACACGCGACAGACAAGAGAGTGTAAGGCAATGATTACGGTCGTTACAAGACAAGACCCAGGCGGCGGCACCCCCGACCTCCCTTTGACGGGCCCGGAAAGAAGAGAGACAAGAAGGCGAGAGAGTGACGAGAGACCAAAAAGTGCCATCCTCAAATGTCCTTTTGTTCTAGAATACGTGAGGATAGGCATTCAGCGGATTCAAGAACTTTATTTGAAGGACTTGGCGAGAGAACGCCGCTACAGCCACGGACTATTCGATAAATTTCCAATTTCAGAAATTCCTCATAAGTGTGATTCAACCATTTTTATGTCGTGCTTGAAATATTTAAGAATTCTTTTGCTCTAGTACCAACAACACTTCTCAGGAGCAGAGTGGCGCAGCTTGCAGCAGATATGGTATTTCCTACTTCTTCTTCCTGACTTTGAGTTTTTTCCCAGTGTCCTAGCTCTTCATACCTTTCTAGACATCCCTGGCAGGCACTTCAAGAACTTTCTGATCTCTCGTCGGGCGAACTGTCGACGACCATCGAAACGACATGTCGTGAATGAGAGGGGAACGCGTAGGGTCGAGGACCGGCTTCCCTCTCTCTCCCTCTCCTCGCGTCAGACGGGGGACGTCTCTCCGCCCATCGCGCGGAAGACCCTAAAAGCCCTCGACCGTCGGACACGGACACTTACGGTACATCGCCGCGTGGAGACCTGTGGGGGGGCTACCCCGAACTCGTCTTCCACTTTCTCTTCACGTTTTTTTTCTGTCTTTGGGTTACGGTAGTTGATAGCGTGATCAAAGTTGTTTGAAGAGCGAGAATTCCGCCTCCGGCTTCGTCCAAGATGATGGACTCACGGATCTCGCTTCCGTCGCAGTCGACCAGTAAGAGTTTGAGAGCTTTGTCGATGCTCATTTAGTGTTCGAAGCTAAAGTGCCGGCTTGCATCTTACTGAACAAAAACCTTTTTGGTTCCTTATCAGTATCGACTGAAACGGCGTTGTGAAACTTTGTGCTAACAAGAGCCGAAGATTCGATCAAGTTCAAAACTTTGATGTTTCTCACACCGACAATGAAGTTAATGAAAAGAACGTTTTTGGCATCTTATATGAAGACAGATTCAAACCGCGACTTTGCAGTTGAACGAATGGGCGCTATACTGGAACGCAAGCAGTCGCTAGCTGCGATTCTCACAAAGACCGTCAAGGTTCGTTCATTTTTTTTAGTGTTCAGGTTTCGGAGTTGTTCAGGGTCTGTCCTCGGTGTACGCACGAGAGGAGAAGGAGAGCGCCGAGGATGTCGTCTTCGACTTGTTCAAGATCCCAAACCGAAACGAGGCTTCGGTTGGAAAACTGTTGTCGGTTGGTTTGAAAAGAGAAACAAGACAATCTGGTCAGGTACTGAAAAGCTACGGTCTCCGCGAAGACGATCCGCGACTGGCTCCGATGATGCGCAAGGTCGGTTCCGTTTTCAAATTCAGTCTTCAATACCCGAGGGTGGGACATTCATTGAATCCCTAAGCGCATTTCTTACTTATTGAAGCATTGAAAACGTAGATCGCCTGGAAATTTCTCAAAATAGCAATGTGTCAATTGCCACGTTCTCTGATCGCCCAAGGGACTGACTCTCGACGCTTTTTTTGATGGGGAGAAAAGACGGAGAAGAACCGTTGGGGGTTTATTGGTACTCACGCGGGGGACGAAGGCAAGAAGGCGATCAGAGAAGGTGAGAGAGAAGAGAGGGAAGAGTTCGGGGACCCCCTTGTCTTCCTTCTTCTTCTTCCGCCGTCTTGGCCATTTGAATCGTCGTTTTTGGTCGTTTCTCTATTTCTCCTCTTGTTCATGCTCGACAGCTCTTGTTCTCATCGTTTTGTTGCTGTCTTCGGGAGTTTTATTACCCGGCCAGGGTTTCCCCTCTCCCTTGTCACGCTCGAAAATCAAATGAGTGGGAAATAGAAAAAGGAGAAGTCTTCAGGTTCGAGACATTGAGTTGGCTCAAGAGGAACAGGACAATGAGACAAAAGATCCGAAACACTGGAAGCTGACGAGGGAACAATTCAAACAGTGAGTTGCATGTTTTGGAGTGGAACTATCAGCTTTTGATCTCTTGATTTGCGCTAAGCCGATGCTTCGCTGAGCATTCCAAACAACAGTCACACTAACAAATAAACCTTCAGATGCGTGGGCGAATCGCTCCCGATCATCTCGCAGACTCTCCAAAATGCGCTCGTCATCCCCGTCTGGCACACATTTGTAGAGAAGATCCGCGACATCTATGAAAAGGTTTGGATCGTGCACAAAATCCTGAGTCTACTGCAAAAGCTGCGATTCACTTCCTAACAAAGCCGATGTGAAACAGCGAACTAAAACCTCTAAACGGACAACATCAACCACGCTCTCGTTTTTAGTGCAAGTCGATCAAGGAGGGCAAGGTTGCCTCGTACATCCCACAGCTGGCACGAGTCGATCCTGACCTGTGGGGCGTGGCTATCTGCACCATCGATGGGCAGAGGGTAAGCCGGCTTCTCTAGGAAGAAACTCGAAGCTTCAGTCTTCCTTCGGCGACTCGAAGGTGCCCTTCTGCATTCAGTCCGTGTCCAAAGCCTTCAACTACTCAATCGCCGCGTCGGATCTTGGTGCCGATGAAGTGCACAGCTTCGTCGGGCAAGAACCTTCGGGTCGCCTCTTCAATGAGATCTGCTTGGATTCCAAATGTGAGTTGTTGGTAGTTTGTTGTTTCATATTTGATGCATTATAACACGCTTTCGCGGATCAATAATTGGTTGATGGGAGCAGGATTTTGGAACTTGCGGGTTTTGGCGGCTTGTCTCTTGTTCTGCCTTTGGGAAATACCGGGTGGTTGACCGTTTCAAACGTGCAACAAATGACATGAAAACGCAACAAGCCGCTAAACGGTTTATCCACTTTTCAGGCAAACCCCACAATCCGATGGTGAACTCGGGCGCGATCATCGTCACGTCGCTCATCAAGAACAAATGGACGATGGCGGATCGCTTCGACTACGTCCTCACACAATACAGGAAGATTGCCGGCGGAGAATACGTCGGCTTCAACAATGCCACGTTTGTAGCATTTTGTGAAGTTAGCGAAGAGGCTTCAGGTTCTTGTCCGAGCGCGCGACGGCCGATCGCAACTACGCCTTGTCCTACTTCATGAAGGAGAACGGATGCTTCCCAAAAGAGGTGAGCTCCTCAAAGTTTGTTGGAAAAATCGAGCCACAATATGTCGACGGTTTCAAGTCTGCCAAATATTGAACTGAACTTTCTCAACGACAGTAGAAAAGGCAGCGACGTTCGAATGTTCAACTCAATTTTCAGACCACATCGCTGACGGATGCGTTAGACTTCTACTTCCAGCTGTGCTCGATCGAGGCCACTTGCGAGACGATGAGCGTCATGGCGGCCACGCTTGCCAATGGGGGTACGGTATCTGCCCTCGCTGTGAATTTCGCTCTGACACCGATACAAAATGCGTTTTCTTCAGGTGTCTGCCCGATCACCGGCGAGCGCTGCGTGGATCCTCGGCCGTGTCGCGACGTTCTCTCGCTGATGTACTCATGTGGTGTGTCATCGTGTGGAAGTTTGCGAATACCATCCATTTTTTTCTGTTTTTCTTTTTTCCTTTTTAATCCAGCCCCGCTCTTTCTTTGAAAAATTTTGTGAATTGACTAAAAGAGCAGCTTTCAGGCATGTACGACGCCTCGGGAATGTTCTCTTTCATGGTCTGTCCATCATTTTCAAGGCAAACAAAGTCTTTCAGGTCGGTCTGCCAGCCAAGTCGGGCGTCTCGGGAGTGATGATCGTCGTGGTGCCGAATCTGATGGGAATCGCCCTCTTCGCGCCACCTCTTGACAAGATGGGCAACTCCGTCAAGGGTGTCGCCTTCTGCAAGGTTGAAAACTGGCTCGAATAAGTTTCAATGAATACATTAGGAACTGATCAATCGTTTCAATTTCCACAACTATGACTGTCTGGCTCACGGAGACAACACGAAGATGGATCCGCGTCGAAAGCCCGGCGAATTGGAAAAGGACCAAGTGGTGGCGTTGCTTTTTGCTGCCAAGGCTGGAGATATTCACGCTATTCGAAGGTCTGAAGAATGCCATTGAAACATAGACTCGCCAGGTTCTACATGCAAGGCGCGTCGATGGACGTCTCAGACTACGATAAACGAACAGCACTTCATGTCGCAGCTTCTGAAGGCTACTACGACATTGTCAAGTTCTTGATTAATGTGGCGAAGGTCCGCGTGAATCCACTAGACAGGTTAGTGTGTGAACTGGAAATTGGAACCACTATCTCACCATCAGAGAAATAAATAAGGATAAGATAAGACATTAACAAACTGAAACCTCAAGATGACTGCTGAATTTCAGATGGGGCCGCACACCTCTTGAAGATGCCAAGATGTTTCACCACGCAAAGGTTGCCGCCTTCCTTCAAAAAGCTGCTCTGAAGATTGTAAGCTCCTTTATTCACCAAATCTTTCCAAAACCACAACAACTGAGCTCTTAGGGCATGGACCGCCGAGTGCGCAGCGACTCCGTGTCCTCCCTCTCCGAGAGCAACGACGAAGACGACGACGACGACCTGATCTCGCGGGTTCGTGTTCCGTCTTTCAACCTTTCAAGGGCGCAGTCCAAAAATGGGCATTTCCAGGACAGCGGCTATGCTTCGAATGGGAAGATCGTGTTGCCCGGCGGGCCCTATGTCCCCGATGAGGTTCGATGCAAGAGCAGACGATGAGTTTCTAGCACAAGAAGTCGTTCTCGTCTGAGGACAGCGATCACCAGAAGAGCCGACAAATGTTCCACATTGACGAATCCCCACCACCGGAGTTCGAGTGACTCAACTTCTTCCTTCTTTGCCTCTTTCTTTTCTTCGTTTCGTTGTTTCTTTGCAAGTTATGCGTATTTGACTCGGTGAAGTGCCTTCCTTTAACAAGTTCAATGTATACCTGATGAATTACAGTAATAATCATGTCATGGTTGAGCGAAATAAAATTTATTGCAATAGGCATCCAAATAAGCTTTGGACGACGAACGTTCACCATTCAAACCAGAAAAGGCGCCTGAAACATTGCCTGAAATTGGGAAAGGTCTGCCGCGGCTTCTCCGTCCTTCTTCTTCTTTCGCTGGAACCCGTTCGAAGGGCGGCAGGCAAGTGAGCGCGAGGTGAGGAGCACCAAATGGAAGGGAGAAGGTGGGCGAAATCTGGAAAACATTGGCTCGCCCCCTTCCTTCCTTCTACATCCTCTCTCTTCCCCCTTCCGACTTATTGCGGCTTAGTCTCCCTTGTTGGGAGGTGAGAAGTGGCAGCCATGCGACTTCTCATTACCCTTATCTCTTTGTTCGTCCTCAGTGAAGCGGCGCCTGAGGATGAGACTCAAGGAGATGCACACAGGTTAGTGGATCTTCTCTCTTCATTACAACTTACTTGTTCAATTTTCTAATTGGTGTTCCAGAATCGTCAAAAGAGTTCGCCGCAACGATTTCGTGAATAACTACGGCTATGGACCGCATGGCTTCGGGCCTGCCAACGGAGGCTTCGACAGCTTTGGCTTTTATCGGTTAGCCATTTTCCCCTCAAAAGAAGGCGTTGCTCGAGGGTGTCGCGTAGAAAGCGCATTCAACTGCCTCGATAGCTCAGTCGGGAGAGCGTTAGACTGAAGATCTAAAGGTCACCGGATCGATCCCGGTTCGGGGCATCAACTTTTTGCCCTCTTTAATGTCGCTTTTGCAGAGACAAATTCTACAACAGCGGTGCCCCTGCTTTGTACACCTTCTCGGCTTATCGCAACTACTACAAAGAGGTGGAGTTCCACAAACTGCGATACATCAAGCCGGCGCCAACGACTTTCGAGCTGCTTCAACAGGAACGATACGGTATGAAGTTGTGGAGCTCGTGATAAGAGTTGCAGGTCCGTACTACAAAGGCGTGTGGGGATATGCGGATCATTCGCCGTACTGGTTTGGAAAATAAAGCTACCCAACTCATCGAGATCGTTGATTTTGCCTTTCGCGCTGGATAAAGATGTGCAGAAACCGTTGTTTCACTGACAAGGTTGACTTTTCTTGCGTGTCTTTGTCCATTTTATTCATCTGCTCGCGCATAGTACATCTTTGAGACTAGAACATAGACGTTGCACATGAGAACATTGCAAACATTCTCTTCGAAAGCACCACGGATGAGGGCTGCAGGGCATAAAGGAACGAGGAACTTGATCATAGTAAGAATATTCTTTTGAAACACACATCTGATGCGAGGTGACATCCAAGGCTACTGAGGCAGATCGTTTTGTTCTCAATTGCGTGTAAACTAAAACATTCGAACGCCTGGCTAAACTTCACAAAGGAGATGCTCGAAAATTGTTGCGTATCTTTGAGATTGAACTTAGTGCTAAGGCGAAACATTCGAATGACTGAACTAACATTCAACCTCCGCTAGCGTCGTTGACAACTACACGTTGCGCTGATAAAACATTCGCTCAAGCTGAAACTGTCGATTCAAGCTTACATGCGTTCGTTGCGAATCGGCCATATGTGGGGTGTGCTTGACAAGATCAGCCGCGTTCGGGTATGTACCGCGATATGGTATGAGATTGAGAAGTTCGTGAAGAGAGTTGCAGGTCTGTACTATCGAGGCGTATGGGGGATATGCGGATCATTCGCCGTATTGCCGTAATAAAACGAACAAAATATGGAAAGTAAACGTGCGGCATCTATCGAGATCGTTCATTTCGTTTTCCGAGATGAATAAGGACGTGCAGAAACCGTTGTTTCAAGTCAACTTTTATTGTTTGTCTTTGTTTATTTTATTCAACATGTAAGTTAGACATGAGAACATTGCAAACATTCTCTTCGAAAGCACCACGGATGAGGGCTGCACGGTTGAATGGGAATCAAGAACTTGATCATGGCAAGAATATTCATTTGATACACACATCTGAGCACCGTTTGATCGTCGAAACAAGGAAAAGTTTGATTTTTGAGGCAAGACGCAGATCTTTTTTGGCTGAGAACATGAGAACATAGCGTTACGCATCACGAAGAAGACTCATGGAAGACCCGCTTTAAACCCAACCCGAAGAAGCTGAAGGCAAGAAGAAGAATGCTGACGATGACCAACGAGTTCCGCGAGGTGATGCGTTGCAACGGTCGCCGAGGCAAGAACACACCTGAAACATCATGATGGTGAGACTCTCTAAAGCTAATGAGGCAAATGGTTTTGTTAGCAATTGTGTGTAAACTGAAACATTCAAATAAGTAGCTAAACTTCACCAAAGGATCTCGTCAACAACTACTGAACAGGAGGTTAAACTTACGACTAAAGTGAAACATTCAAACGCCTGAACCGATATTCAACCTCCGCTAGCGTCGTTGACTACTTAGCGTTGTGCAAATAGAACATTAGCTCAAGCGGAAACTGTTGACTCAAACTTACATCACTCGCTGCGAGTCGGCCACATGTGGAGGGTGCTTGATGAGGCATGAAACAAAACGAAGAAACGAAAAAGGCAAAGAAGGAGAAAGTTGAGCTACTCGAACTCTGGTGGTGGCGATTCGTCAATGTGGAACATCTGTCGGCTCTTCTGATGATAGCTGTCCTCAGACGAGAACGACTTCTTGTGCTAGAAACTCAGCGTCTGCTCTTGCATCGAACCTCATCAGGGACATAGGGCCCGCCCGGCAACACGATCTTCCCATTCGAAGTATAGCCGCTGTCCTGGAAATGCCCATTTTTGGACTGCGCCCATGAAAGGTTGAAAGACGGAACACGAACCCGCGAGATAAGGTCGTCGTCGTCGTCCTCGTCGTTGCTTTCGGAGAGCGAGGACAGGAGTCGCTGCGCACTCGGCGGTCCATGCCCTGAAAGTCGGATTGGGCTTGTTGGAGATTCAAGGAGGATTTGATAAAGAAAGAGGCTTACAATCTTCAGCGCAGCTTTCTGAAGAAAGGCCGCCACCTTTGCGTGATGGAACATCTTGGCGTCTTCAAGAGGTGTGCGGCCCCATCTGAAATTCAGCCGTCATTTGTCGGTTTCAGACTGTCAATATCTAAAATTGTCCTCCATCTCGTCACTACTTGCTGATCCCATACGGTTCCCATTTCAGTTGACACAACTCACCTGTCTAGCGGATTCACGCGGACCTTCGCCACATTGATCAAGAACTTGACGATGTCGTAGTAGCCCTCGGAGGCTGCGACATGAAGTGCTGTTCGTTTATCGTAGTCCGAAACGTCCATCGATGCGCCTTGCATGTAGAACCTGGCGAGTCTATGTTTCAATGGCACTTTTCAGACCTTCGAATGGCGTGAATATCCCCAGCTTTCGCAGCAAAGAGCAACGCCACCACTTGGTCCTTCTCCAATTCGCCGGGTTTTCGCCGAGGATCCATTTTCGTGTTGTCGCCGTGAGCCAGACAGTCATAGTTGTGGAAGTTGAAACGATTGATGAGCTCCTAATGTTCTTATTGAAACCTAGTTGAGTAAGGTTCAACCTTGCAAAAAGCGACTCCCTTGACGGAGTTGCCCATCTTGTCAAGAGGTGGCGCGAAGAGGGCGATTCCAATAAGATTCGGCACCACGACAATCATGACTCCCGAGACGCCCGACTTGGCTGGCAAACCGACCTGCAAGATTTCTTTTTGCTCTGAAAAGGGTCAACAAACCATGAAGGAGAACATTCCTGAGGCGTCGTACATGCCTGAAAGCTGCTCTTTTAGTCAATCCGCACAGTTTTTTCTAGTAAAAGTTCTGGATTAAAAAGGAAAAAAGAAAAACAGAAAAAAATCGATGGTATTGGCAAACTTCCACACGATGACACACCACATGAGTACATCAGCGAGAGGACGTCACGACATGGTCGAGGATCCACGCAGCGCTCGCCGGTGATCGGACAGACACCTGAAGAAAACGATTTTGGGTTGGCCTCAAGGCGAAATTCACAACGAGGGCAGATCCCGTACCCCCATTGGCCAAAGTGGACGCCATGACGCTCATCGTCTCGCAAGTGGCCTCGATCGAGCACAGCTGGAAGTAGAAGTCCAACGCGTCCGTCAGAGATGTGGTCTGGAAATTGAGCTAACAGTCAAATGTCTCACCCCTCATGTAATTGTCGTTGGGAAAGTTCTGTTCAATATTTGGCACACTTGAAACCGTCGAGTATTGCGGTTCGAATTTTCCAACAAACTTTGAAGAGCTCACCTCCTTCGGGAAGCATCCGTTCTCCTTCATGAAGTAGGACAAGGCGTAGTTGCGATCAGCCGTCGCGCGCTCGGACAAGAACCTAAATTCTCTTCGTTGACACAAAATGCTACAGACGTGGCGTTGTTGAAGCCGATGTATTCTCCGCCGGCAATCTTTCTGTATTGCGTGAGGACGTAGTCGAAGCGATCCGCCATCGTCCACTTGTTCTTGATGAGCGACGTGACGATGATCGCGCCCGAGTTCACCATCGGATTGTTTGGTTTGCCTGAAAAGAACGCTCACGACCGATCATTGCTCCCGGCAATCACTTGGACATATGAGTGAACGGCAAAACGGTGAATCTCCAATCGATGTTCAGCTAACTAATAAGAAATGTGTTTTATGGAGTACAAAACGCTCACAGTACTTGCAAAAATGATTGATTATCATTTGTGAAGAATGAAACCGCGGACTGCCAACTCCAACTCACATTTGGAATCCAAACAGATCTCGTTGAAGAGGCGGCCTGAGGGCTCTTGTCCGACAAAGCTGTGAACTTCATCGGCACCAAGATCCGACGCCGCGATGGAGTAGTTGAAGGCTTTGGACACGGACTGAATGCAGAAGGGCACCTTCGAGTCGCCGAAGGAGGACTAAAGCTTTGGCTCATCTTCTAAGAACTCGGCTTACCCTCTGCCCATCGATGGTGCAGATGGCGACGCCCCACAGGTCGGGATCGACACGCGCCAGCTGTGGGATGTACGACGCCACCTTGCCCTCCTTGATCGACTTGCACTAAAACAAGACGGGATGAAGTTGTCCGTTTTGGACTTTCGTCCGCTGTTTCAAAGCTGACTTGTTAGAAAGAGAAGCGCAGCTTTTGCAATCAATCAGGTCGCTGTCTTCGAACCAAACATTCTCGTAGATGTCGCGGATCTTCTCGACGAACGTGTGCCAGACGGGGATGACGAGCGCGTTCTGGAGAGTCTGCGAGATGATCGGCAGCGATTCGCCCACGCATCTGATGATTCTACTGTTATTGTGACTGTTGTTTGAAATCAGGACATGGCGGACGGTTTAACGCAAATCAAATGATCAAAGGTTGATATTTCCACTACAAAACATGCAACTCACTGTTTGAATTGTTCTCTCGTCAGCTTCCAGTGCTTCGGATCTTTCGTCTCGTTGTCCTGTTCCTCTTGAGCCAACTCAATGTCTCGGACCTGAAGACTTCTCCTTTTTTTCCTTTCCCACTCATTTGATTTTCAAGCGTGACAAGGGGGGACGGGGAACCCTGACCGGGTAATAAAACTCCCGAAGACAGCAACAAAACGATGAGAACAAGAGCTGTTCGAGAATGAACAAGAGGAACGAGAGAAACGACCAAAAACGGCGATTCAAATGGCCAAAACGGGAAGAAGGAGAAGACAAGGGGGTCCCCGAACTCTTCTCTCTCTTCTCTCTCACCCTCTCTGATCGCCTTCTTGCCTTCTTCCCCTGTGTGAGTACCAATAAACCCCCGACGGTTCTTCTTTTTCGTCTTTCCTTCCCAACAAAAAAGTGAGTCCCTCGGCGATCGGAGAACGTGGCAATTGAGAGATCAGAAAGTTCTTGAAGAAGTGCCTGCGAAGGGAAGTCTAGAAAGGTATGGAGAGCTAGGCATGAGGAGAAAACTCCAAGAAAAGTCAGGATGAAGAAGTATGGAATGCCCAGCTGCTACAGTACTGCCGCTTCATTCGTTCACTTTTGACGACCAAAAATCAACAAAGATACTGTAGGATACGGTAACAAAGTACGGTAGATTCTACCATAACCCGTGAAAC
>JAQIXL010001828.1:0-15649 GCA_034700245.1 Poikilolaimus oxycercus | reverse complement strand
TTGGTGGAAAAGGAAGCGGTCGCACTCCTAGAAGGGGGAGAGGGCGATCTTTCTTTTCCCACGGTCTCTCGCATGACCCTCTCATCCTTCTCTTCTTGCACGTGGTCAAGGTGGAGGGGGAGAGACTCCTCCCTCTTATGTTTTCCTCTTGTCTTGCAGTCCAATCCTAATGTTCTCCCCTCTAGAAGTAATACCTATAAGAAGAACTTGTCGGAAACAATGAAACGAACTTGAAATGGGAGACGCCCGGCAAAGAGGGGGACATACCACGCATGCACAGAGGGATAAATAGGAGGTCGTGGTGGTCGTGGCCGCCTGGGCCCTGAGATCTCAATGTTAGAGCACGAACTCTAACCTTTAAGAACTCAGGGACAAGGTTGGCCGACCGGGCCAGGGAGACGTCGCCCGCTCGTCGTGGGCGATTTCTGTCGACTGACGGGGTTGGGCGGCCCGGCGCCCGAGGGGCCGTTGCGCTTTGCATAATTTTATGATACCTCGCCCCGTAGCAGAACAGGAGACCTCAGTGTTCTTCTCAAGTCTCCCCCTTTCAATTTCCCGTTTCATGGCCAAGGGCGGCGCCGAGGCTCGATGGGCGCGTCTCCGCGACACCCACCCCCTCCTTCCATTTTGTGAAAGAGGAAACCAGCGGAGAGAGACTCTTGAGGGTACAGATTTTCGGCTCATCCATCACTCCGTGGTCTTCTCGGTCTCTTCCTTTTTTCCTGTCGTTCTGGTCGTCGTCTGGGGCGTGCAGAGCGTCCATTTACGCTCATCCTCAACAACGTCTTTTCTTTGTCTATCTATATCCATCTTTGACCCGAGGAGGGATAGCGAGGAGGCGAGTCGATGGAGAAGGCGTCGAGTCTCAGAGGACGCCACTCCAACGACCGCCTTCCCTTGCTCGTCCTCCATCCCTTTCCTTCTCCTCTCGACGACCTCAAGAGAATGGAGGGAGAGCGCACCAATTCGCCCTTCAACCCGTCTTGCATGCGGCGAGGAGGCTAGCGGGCCTCTTCGTCCTCTTCCTTCGTCTCGCCCCTCGTCTCGCCCCTCGTCTCGCAGCCACACATGTCCTCGCAGCTCATGCTCCCTTCGTCGACTGTGGAGTTTTTTATTCTTCTACTTCAATGGGAATCCTTTCGTCTTCAACAGCTAGATAACCGGTTCATTCTTTAGCCAGGCTTATCGCGGTTCGGGATAACGACATTGCGAGGAAGGCGATGAGACTTGTTGCCCGGGAAGAAAGTAGAGAGAGAGAGAGAATGGAAGACAGGCGAGGCACACGCAGCACTCACTCAGAGTAGAGAAGGGGAAACACGTCGACGGGGCGCGTCAAAGACCGTCGACCGTCTCCGTCGCCGGTGGCGATTCGTCCAAGTCGCGGCGGCACACGGGGCACTTCTTGTTGTAGAGCAGCCAGCGATCCACACAGTCCGCGTGGAAGTTGTGAGAGCAACGCAGCACTCGGACGTCCTCGCCCGTCTCGAGATCACACATACACACCTAAGACACATCTTCCTGGGAGCCGAGACACTCTCACCGTGCACCGCTCCTCTTCTCCTTCGGGAAGTTGCTCGTCGCGGACGAAGGAGAGTCGGCACGAGTGCTTCTCGATGTCTTCTGGTGTGGCGCCGGCGAGCTGCGCTTCTCGAGCTTGGTGAGGCGGCGGCGCCGCGAGACCCGTGAGCACGTGCTGGCCGTCGAGGTCGTGGCCGTCTACAGAGGCCGCCGCCGCGGCTGCCAGTTGGGAATGGCCACCAAGACGTGAAGGCGAGACGAAGAGGGCCCGTCTCGCAGGCCGTCTTGGTGGCGGGGAAGGAGGAGGAGGTGGACGGGGGGGCGAAGTCGGCGGGCTCGCATACGGGGAGGGCGGCGACGCTCTTCCCGGCGGTGTTTGGGGACGGGGTGCGGGAGAAGAGCGACCATCCATTTCAACGTTGAAAGTTGTTGGAACTGGCGACGAGGAGGAGGGGAGGAGAGTCTCATCTTGTGGTAACCTAACGAGCGACCAGGGCGCCGTCGAATACCCATTTCAAGGATTGGGCAGGTGAACGAGAAAGCGCGCGGGAAGGGGTCGTCCACCTCTTCAAATCTCTCGTCGTGCAGCCGCCCGCGACCACCAGTGCGCCATGGAAATTTGAACTACGCGCGCGTCCGCCGTGTTACGAATACGGTAGCTGCAAAAAAGAGAAGGCGACAGCCTGTGCTCGCACCCGCTGTTGATTTGGTGCATTTATGAGATTCTTTGTTGGTTTTCGGCGCGCTTGGTTGATTTCTTGGCGCTACTGAGTGCGATAGTTATATGCGGATAGACTATTTTCCTCGCTTTTACTGTCGTTTCAGATCGAAAGAATATAGCGCGACTTGGAAGTAAAGAAATGTCGAACAGCTTCGGCTCCAATCCAAACGACATTCCTACTGCTGGTCTTCAGACTGGCAGCGAGAGGTTAGTGCGTAGATTTTTGTGGCAATTTAGCTTTAGTTATGCTCAGGATCGCTGCGGACACCGTGTCGGCAAGCAGCCGGACCTTAGCCGCTTTGCCAGCGCGCTCGGACGTGCCACTCTCGACTTCGAACAATACGAGCCGAGGTTTCGCTCTTTCTCGGCTTCCAACCCGACAAGTCTTTCAGTATTCTCGGCGTGCGTATGGTCACGAAGACTGGAACGCAGGTGAACCCGCGCTATGGTGCCACCGGCCGCAGGTTTCGTTGTTTCCTAGCATTTCAAACTTGCTCACCTTTCAGAATCAGCTTCGGCTCCAAAAGCATCACCAATCCAGCCACCGAGCAGCTCACGCCGGTTACAATCTGCCCGCTGATTGAAATTGGACCAATCGTTCAGCTCCGCGAGGGCGAGCCTGATATCCCGAGGTTTTTTTTCTTTTCGCTTTCTAGACTAACACGAATTTCAGCACAGTCCCGCGCCGCCCCAGCAGCAGCCTCGGCTCGTTTCAGTTCTCATTCAAGAAGGGGTAAGTCTGGCAGTTTCCTTTTCCTAGAGTCATCTCGATTTCCAGCTATCGCTCTCCCATCGCCGCGCCTGCTTGGTTCGCCGGAGTGCATCTCAATCGCCTCTTCAAGGACATGCCAGAGAAGTCCTGGCCCGTCTGGTACAAGAACTGGAAGGCGTTCGTCAGCTCCGTCTCGACATGCGGCTTCGATCCAATTCGCCGCCAGCTCACGATCTTCTATATGACGAAGTTGCATCGCCAGGCCCATTGGATCAAGATCGGTTAGTCGGCCATATTCTTTCTCAAATTTCAGTTTCAGCTCTCGGCGGAGAGTCGCCTCCGGACACGACGAAGCCGTTCTTCGAGATCCTCGTGTGCGCCATCAAGGAGATCGCCGAGATCTTGGCGAATGACGACGAGCACTTCTACCAGAAGCTGGAGACCATCGTCTACAAGGCCGTCGAGGTGATCCACCGCAAGGGAATGGCCAAGTGCCTCCCGTTTCTTCTCAATTAGCCGACTGACTGCCTCTAGTCTCGCATTTTGCAAATTGTTTATCGTTGTTGTTCCTTTTTCTTTTGTATTTCGATTCATCTTGCCTTTATTGTAGAACACTTTAGCCCCAGTCTGAAATCGTTGGTGGCTGGTGTCCCGGCGTTTCCACCATTATTTGCTCATATTTCAGTCGTTCTTCATATTCATTACATGTTTCATTTGCTCAAGAAGAAGAAGAATGAATAAACTGATGAGCCGAGCTTGATAGTGACGCGACAGACCTTCGTGCAGACGCCAGTCTTTCCCAGGACTCGCGCGAGGTCTACAATTCGCACCACCCGACCCCGTTCGTGCGAAGTCACCGATGAGCATGGATCGCGTGGCAAGAGGAAGGTCGACACTTAGCACCTCGCCGCCCTTGCTACTGTCTAAGGCCCGGTCATCCTCCCCTCGGCCCATTGCCATTTTTCACAATTCTACTCGGTCGCTGCTTCTGCTTTCGACGGTTCAACCCCACTTCTAGCTCATAGTGCCGCCATTCCCCCGTTTCACGTTTATTCCACCTTCTCCTCTGTTGTCGAAACTTTGCAGGCCAGTGAAAGATTCTGTCATTCTTCGGTTTTCGGAAATGGAGCCCGAAACGGGAGCGCATTCGAACGAGCGGGCTTTCGTGACAAGACCCGACACCGATTTCGGTGCGAGACCAAAGAGCGTGCAGGAAAAGCTACCGTAATACGCAGATTTCGACCGACGTCCGGGAATTCTGTGAGTTGTGGCCTAAACGTGCTTTCTTGCTCGCGTTCTCGTCGTTTTCGTGTTGTTTGTGATGTGTTCGTCGTCTTTAGTGCTCATTTTCCGTTTTCTTTGCATGATCGCCTTACCGACACGCGCTATTTCGCTCAAATAGCTAGTTTCGGGCCGCGCGTGTGTGTTTCTTTTCCATATTTTGCCTTTCTCACCACATTTCAAACCATTTACGCAATTTCATTTCAGTTTATTGTTTGCAAGCTATCGCCGTTTTCGATGGAGAACAACGAGCTCATTGAACCAGGCTCGCCTCAACATCCTCCTTCTCCGCAGCCTCCTCAATCGCCGCTCTCTCGTCACGAAGTCTTCGAACCGCCAAATGGACATGTCGACCTCGAGGTTTGCGGGTGTTTTTGGGTCGAAATCTGAGCGTTTCCAGTCCCTTCTGCTTGACGGAGACGCCGTTTCCGGCAATGACTCGTCGTTTGTCGCGGACGAACAGCCAATGGAAGTGGGCGAGGAGTCTCCGGAGGACAAGCCCGTGACCGATCTCAACATCGACAACATCATCAGTCACTGGCGCGCTGGCGGAACCCCCGCCCCTCACCGCTCAGAAGAGGACGACGAGAGCGAGAAGACCGAGAACTCTCCCGACGAGTCCTTCCACTCGGACAAGAGCCCTCGTGTCTCGGATCAAGAAGACCAGCCAGACGGACACGTGGACGAGCAGATGAACGAGTCTCTTGCCTCCGAGGACAGCATCGTCCCTCTCAAGCCGCCAGCACTCGCCTCTCGCGAGTACATCGCTCAGCTGGTCCGCGAGCACGAGGAGAAGGAGAGGGTCAACGAGATGAGAGAGCCTGTCTTCCAGCCTCGGCTCCTCTCCCACGCCCGCCTTCACGAAGAGCGAGCCCGTCGCCTCATGGAGATGGAGGAAAAGAAGAAGAAGATCGAGGACACGGCCAACAATGAGCCGCCGCCACAGCCCGTGGAGGCCGTCAGCTCGAAGAGGAAGGCCGCCGCCGTGCCAGTCGGACCGCCTCCGCCACCGAAGAAGAAGCAACTTCCTATTGCTCACCACAACAACCCGACGACGCGCTCTCTTCGCAGTGCTGACATCATCGTGGACAACGAGATGGCGCTGGACAAGGTTGCTTCTGCAGCTTTGGCTCTGCCTATCAAGAAAGATCACCCACCTCAAGCACTCAAGCCCGTCGCCAAGGGACCGGCGATCCCGCGCTCTTCCTCTACAATCACCGTTGCCGTGCCTCCTCCTTGCAAGGACGTCGAGAAGAAGCAAGGAACCACGCTCGCCGTCAAGCCCATCAGCAACGCTTCGAAGGCTCCGGTGTACAAAACCCCCCGCTGGCTTCCCTCGCCGCTCGTGCCCGAAGACTCAGACTTTCCCGGCCTCCGCCTCGGTGACTACGACAAGACCATGGACACGGAAATGCCCAAGAGCTCGATGGAAGGCGACATCGATCAGCTTGCTGAATCGATGATCGAGGGAGTCCAGAAGATCGCCAAGCGCGCGGTGTCTCTCGAACTGCAGCTCGATGCTGCCAAGGACACCATCCGCATTCTAGCCAGTTCGTGATCTTATTCGTTCAAACCGCGCTTTTAGGAGAGAACAAGCTCGGAAACGACTTGGTCGGAGGCGAGGAGACGGGCTATCGTCCCGTGAAGGCTCTTCTTGACGCTCATGATCTGCTTGAGCTGAAACCCGTCAACAAATCCAAGGCGGACTCGGCTAGGGCCGCGGCTTTTCGACTTTGTTTCGAGCAACTCGCTGGTACCTCTCTACTCTCCACTCTTCAACTAACGAGTTTTCTTGCAGAAGGCGCAAAGGAAGCGAACACCAAGCTGAACACGCCCGCTCGCAAGGAGAACTGGATGCTGCGCATCAAGACGGAGAAAGACGAGGCTCAGCCGTGGGGAAGCGCGGTCGTGAAGGCTGAGGGACGCTCCCCGAAGCGCCCGCAAGCCAAGGCGCCACCCAAGACAGTGACGCCTGGCAAGAAGAAGAGCACTGCGGCCTCGGCTCCTTCTTCAGGTGCGTTTCTCCACCTTCTTCTTCACATTCATTCTAGACATCACACCGCCAGCTACCTCCACGGGCAAGGGCACCAAGAAGACGCCTCTGAAGACTCCGAAGAAGGCGGCTACGCCGAAGCCAATCCTGAAGACCAAGGGCAAGAAGCCCGCCCAGCACGTCGCTTTCAACGACGGCCCGGCCGAGGACATGCACCCCGGTGACGAGTCTGAGGACGACGGCAGCAAGCCCGGCCCATCACACCGCTAGCTCCTCTCCTCCCCCTACTGTTCCTTCCCGTCCCGTTTTATTTCGTTGCAAGTTCAGCACTGGGAATAAATTGTTTTTTCTTCTTCTTCACCTTCTCTCAACTCGAACCGAGTCTTGAGGTGTTGCAGCACCTACTCGTACTCTTTACCATTCAACGAGATTCCCTCTCGCCTAACCCGTTTGATGTTGCGTGGAGCTGGAATTGACAAGAAGGGGGCGAGTGGGAGGCGGAGAAGGGTCGAATTGCCTCCCCTTCTATTGTTTATCAGGAACGTTCTTGAAGAAACATTCCTCTCATTTGTCTAGTCTCCCCCCTCGCCCCATCGGTACATCCCCGTCGCATCTCTTTGATATCGTGGAGATTCCTTCAGAGGAAGAGACAAGGGCAATGGGAGAGGCGAAAAAGACCCGACCGCGCACCACTCAGATCACGGTCACGGCTTTCTGTCCCGCCCCGATCGGAATCACTCTTTACCATCTTTTCACCACAGAGTCAGCTCAAAAATAGCACCGCTCGCGTGATTTCCTTTGCGTTTTCTTATTTGCCTACAACGAGCGATTATAGGTTGGTGACTGATTCGGCTTGAGATGGACACATCATCGGACGAGGACGAGGACCGAGTTGCGCATGCCGGTTCGCCGCCCATTCGACCACTGAACCACGACTCACACGAGGTTGGCGTGGCTATGCTTTCCAATCACCGCCGTTCTCTCAATTTTCGCAGACCGAAGAGCCAGGACAAGACGAAGTCAGTGACGAGTCGGACCGCCAGAAGGGCAAGGAGGGCAATGCGAAGTCGACTGCTCGATCGCGACCTGCCAGCACGACACCGCCTCTCTTCGAGATCACTTCCTCCGGCGAGGACACCACCGAGCCCGTGCCAGCAAAGAAGATCAAAGCGGAGGCCTCCGCGAAGAAGAAGCCAAGGAGGAGGCCGGAGAGATGGGACCGCGACGGCCCTTACACGGCTCGGGTCCGTGCGGTCGCTACGCCCGAGGCTCTCGCATCGAAGAGCGTCTTGGGCCAAAGAAGGAAGGTTGTCGAGGCGGTCCAATCACCACTCGTCCACGAGAAGCACGACAAGGTGGCCAAGCACCACCCCCAGATGAGGACCAAGCGCCCTCCGACGAGGGACGAACCTGCCAGACACGAAGTCCGAGTCCAAGAGGAGCCTCTGGCCACACCTAAAGACACACCGCCGCCAGTCGATGCTGGAACCGAGAAGGACAAGAAGCTGCAGAAGGCGCACAAGCTCCCTCGGGACGCATTCATCTCCAAGCGCACCTCGCATTGTCATCGCTGGGAGTTCGACCAGAAGACAGCGACGGAGCCTGGCTTGCCAGCCTTCAAAATGAAGCACCGTTATCAGGCTTGATAATTATATGTAAGGATAGTGGTCGAATCTTCAGGGTCGCTTCAACCTTCCAAGGCTCCCGGTGCAAGACGATCTTCAAGAGCTTTCCGAGACTGTGAAGGACGCTGCAGCCAAAGCCGAGGAATCGGCTAGAGAACTCTTCTCTACCAAGATCAAACTGGAAGCGGCAATGAACCTCATCAAAATCCTCGGAAGTTCGTGAAACCCATTTTTCAACGTTTACATTGTGTTGCTTTTAGGTGAATACATGATGGGCAATAAGATCATCGGGCTGGATCCGGCTAGCCGCTACTTCCGACCCTCCAAGGCCATTCTCATATGGCACGACAAACTGGACGAGGAAGCGAAACTAAGCCGCATCTCAGGATTCAAGTATTCGGCGTTCGTCAGTGCCATCGAGCACCTCACAGGTTTGTCTATTCTCCTTCCTCCCTCTCAAACAACACGAATTCTTCCAGCCGGTGCGAGAGAAGGTCATTGGCTCCGCAGAAATCTCGAGAAGAAGGCTAAAGAAGAACAAGCAGAGAACTCGATCGCAGGTACGCAAGAAGCTTTTCAATACGCCAAGTTTTCAGCCGGCGGCGACAAGAAGGCGCCTACAGGCCCCCGCTCCAAAATCGACCTCTCAAATGTCGCCATGACTTCTGCTCAAGCTCGCCTCCTACAAGAACAACAGGACGACGAAGAGGAGGAAGAACTCGAAGATGAAGATGAGTATGAAGCAGACGGAGACGAGAGTGAGAACGGCGGCCACCCATCCCACTGACTCCCTCATTCTTCGATACGCTTTTAACTCTCGTGCAAACCGCTTTCCGAGTTCTCAACCCTCCACCCCATCTAGTCAACTCGCTTTTCTTGGCAACATTCTCTAGTCAGTCCAACTTCTATGGCAGTGTATTCTTCCCATTGTCCCAAGTATCATCCGCGACACTAGATCGCGTCAAACATGTCTCCATCTTTTGCCTAGTGTCCACAGAATAGAAGCAATATTCATTATTTTCTTTGTTTGTTACCTCTTCGCCCGTTTTATCTGTGATTCGCTGGGCCTCGTGCGCAATTAATTTTCGTATAAAGTTCCAACTCGTTCTTTGCAAGCTGAAAATGCTAAAGCGTATATTCTCGCTCGCCTTTACTTCACTACGGGCAATGCCCCGTCTAAACCATGTTTCAGGGGACACTCCGAGTTCCGAGGACAACGATGCTGCCCGCGCCGCGGCTGCAGCCGCCTCGGCGCCCCAATTTTCAACTCCAGAACAGGGACAGCGCGCGGAAACAGAAGAAATGCATCATTTGCAACGGTTCGTGATCGATATTTCACTTTTCCACTTCTCTCAGGTATTCAACCAACGCAAGAGAACCGCTTCATTTGCGGCAAACACCCTCGGCACGGAGCAGAGTCCATGTGAGTTGAGACGGATCGATGTTTACTCTTGTTTGCAGGGACGCCGAAGCCACTTCGGTGCATCAACAGCTCCAAGACGCCCTCAAGACTGGTCGCCAGCTGAAAGAATACCGCAAAGACCTTCGCGCCTTCCTCAAGCACTTATCTCGTCTGCTGGGAGAGCGTACCCCAATTCGCCACGAATCAACTGGATTGGCGCGTCGTGACGTCCTCCTCGCCGGAATCCGCAGTCATCGTCGTTCAAAGGCACCCGCTGAGCAAGCTCTCATCAGTCTCAATCGTTTGTTTCACTACTCGCTCAAAATTCACGAGTAGGCGGACTGGCCGCTGGTTGGAAGCTCCGCGAAGAGCACCGCGCCGTCCCCATGGGCAACGCCGAGCTGTGAAGAACGCCGGCCAATCGAAAGAAGTTCGGCCTCGTTTCCCCTCACTGCCAACACTTCTATTTCTTTTCTAGTTCTAGATTTTCCTACCGATGTTTGCACGTGTTTTTTTTTTGCTAAAACAGATTCTTGCTGCAAACTGCGAACCAATAAAGTTTTAGTTCGTCTCAAATTCTCCCGTTCGTCTCTGTTTATGCCTTCATCGGCCGCCACGTGCGTCTTTTCATCGTACTCCTTCACCCCTCTCTCGCATTTCTCGCTCAAAGCTTACAATTCTGGCTCAAAACTCACAAAACGCTCCAAATTTTGCCTCCCGAATTGCAATTTCGACTTCAAATGCGAATTTTTGCAGGTTCACAAGTTCATACGAAATAATGGCCCATCGGAGAGAGGCAAGAGCCGGCTCGCCGCATTCCAACGTCGACGCCGAGCTCCATGAAGACCGTCAGATCGCCGAGTTGCGCAACGCCCATCGCGCAAATGCTCGCCTGCGTGCCGAGGTGAACGGCCTTCTCGGCCTAACCCGGAGGGTCGGAGGTTTGTTGCCTCTTCACATTCCTTACTGCTCTCTGTTAACGAGCTCGTCTCATCGGGAAGTCGCGTCTTTGGCGGAGTCCGCCTTAATCGAACTCGCGTTCTCCTTGGAGTTCCCAACGCTCACTTGCTCTCACGCACTCTCGACGGAATGACAGGTTCTTATTTATCTTCCTCAAACAAAAAGCAAACAGAAGCCTTTCACGATGGATGGATCGAAGAGTCTGTCTCGAATGTGCCCGTCAGAAGCACGGCGTCCGACTCGTCATCTGACTCCTCACCAGAAGAAGACAGCAGCGAGGACGAAGAGTCGACGGAAACGGAGCTGGACACAAGTATGGAGGACGAAGACGAGGGATTCCGCGAGGACGAGGACTATCGCTCGATTTCCGACCAAATCGTGATCGACTACATCGGCGACCTCGACTCGGCCAACGAAGACGCCCAAGCTGACTAGCTCAGCTTTGGCTCCTCAAAACGACCTCTCAATGACTGCATAATTGGATTTTCTTTCACATATCGCTTCCATCTCCCATACACCTTCTTCTCTTGCTGATTTCTCTTTGATGTTTACACATGTTTTGCTAGGGAAGTTTTTCTGTGCTAGAGAAGAGAAGAAAATCGCTACTATGTTATGAATCAATAAAGTTTTACGCTGCTTTCACCTCATGTTCTCGCTAATAACGCCTCCATTGGCCGCAAAAGGCGTCACTTCTTTGTTCTTTCTTTTATTTTCATGCATTCCGAGTCACATCACCGTGGAATTTCTTTCATGCTTCTTTTTCCCGCCACCCCCTCGCCTCATATTGCGCCCAAAAGCGTCATCAAACACCTCATTTTGTTTCCACAAACGCCGCCTCCACTCTCCCTTTCAATGCCGCTCAAATTCTTCAATTTCGCCTCTTCTTTATCCCCTTCTCCCCTCTTCCAATGTGAGCGCGTCGCGTTTCTCGCGCGAATTGTGTTCGCGATGGTTTCAAGACCAGTAATAGACAAATTTTTGCAGGTTATGAGATCTGTAGCGTGTCGACGCGGCAAGAACAAAGCGAGGGTGGAGACGACGAGCTCGTCGCAGCCACTTCTGGCTGCTTCGGCACGTCCAACCACGACTCCAGTCAACACCCGAACGCGCTCGACGAGTCCGCAAGCACTGCCAACAAAGCGCCCAGCTGGCCCTCAGCAAGAAGACCGCTCTCCATATCCGAAGATGGCAAGGACCAACGAAGAGTCTAGCGCGAAGAGGCAGCTCGTCTACGGAAGCATCGACGAGATGGAGCAAGAGCTCGACAAAGAGATGGCCAACATGCTTGATGCAGCGAGAACTTGTGACGAAGAGATGGCCATCGAGACTCCGCGGCGGTTCGAGGAGCTCCCTCGGGACACGTATCAACTTCGAACCTCACCGCCCACGGCAATCTCAGCCACAGATGCATCGTCTTTGTCAAGCTTCAAGTGGGCAACCAATATGAGAAACTGGCGTCCGACGATCGGCAACAACGACGCCCAACATGGCATCGCTCACAAGCCTCGGAACACGCCAGTCATCGACCCATTTGGATTCGTGGATGAAGTGGCTGACAGAGCACACGAGCCAAGAGAAGACGAGACTTCACGTGCTGCAGAAAAGGTTTACCTCACCGCTTCTTCAACATTCCTATGCACTTCAGGTGATCAAAGAGGATCCGCGCCCGACGAAGAAAACGCGCCACTCAAACCTGGCTCTCGCCGAGGACCGAAGTGCCGGTCCGCTCCCGAGGTACACGGATCTCCGCATGTCAACAAAGGACAAGCCTCGACACGGTTCTCACTTCTCATTCTTCAGTAGTCTCAAATTGCAGGGCACGTGAACCCGCTTCGGCGCCTCACAAACCTCGACTTCACAACAACCAGGTGCATCCTTCTTCACGCACAACACCGTCGCAAAGACACAGAGACGGTCGGGTTCTCGTCTTTCTCCCTCAACGCTGCTTCAGGTGACGGATGTTCGCGTGCCTTGGCAACTGTACTACGAAGGCCTTCGATTGTATGTGTGTGATACCCGAGACACTGAGCCGAGGATTGTGAAGGATCTCCCGGAGGTCGATGCCATCTTTCTCGCCATGCCAAGAAATGGAACGGACAGGGAGGTCGACGAAGGTCGCCTATTGGTTGGACAAGCCTGCTTTGTTAAGCTTCTCCGTTTAGCTTCTCACTCGCCAAGAAGAAAGGACCATTCTCTGTTACCAAATGGACAAATTTCACGGGCTTCATCGCAACGCGGGCACCGTTCTCAACCTCGGAAGCCCACTTCTACAACCTGCCACCACGCTTCATGGCCGGCTCCTCCACACACTCAGTAGGCCACCCAACCCTGGACAGTTCTATACTAATTGTGTTTAGAATATCGAACGACTCGCTGGGCACGTAACCACGACGCCGACTTCGAGATGGAAACGCAGCCGGAGATAGGCCAGAGAACGCTACCTGCTCACATTTCCGAGCCTCGTAAGATATACCGCATCTTTCCCAACTTCTTACTTTCTTTCTAGAAGAGAAGGGCATGTCCGCTGTGCGTCGAGGGCTGCTTGCAGCTTCGGCTCCCGACACAGATGAAGAAGAAGGCGACAACCTGCATGCTCAAAACACCGGCTCAAAGGGAAAGAAGCGCCTCCAAGTCGTCCCCCACCGCCTCCTTCAAGCGAGGGAAGCCAAACTCAAGGCCTCCGACGCTCTCACTCGCGTTAAAGCATACCAGAACCTAGCTGCTACGACAGTCCTCGGTTTGTATCTCTTTCTACGACCAACACGGTTCAGGAGTTGACGAGGAGAAACTTCGACCGATAAGCATCCGAAAGATACAAGTCTGGAGTATCCTTCGGCCAGTGTGTGCTGACCACATGCACATGATCAAGGAAGCCATGCTGAAGAAAAAGATTCGGAAGCAAGACTATCGGGCCATCCTCGTCCAACAGACCAACCCAACAACTGGCAAGGTGACTCTTGTGGCACTGGACGGACAACACAGGTTCAGAGCATTTTAGTAATCCATTTAAACTTCCCATTTCTAGAATTCTTGCCGCTCAGGCTGCTATTAGCGAACGCCCAAGCCTGCTTGAAACCTACGGATCCATCGCATCGAAGATAGTGCCAGAAGAGCAAGCCTCGTCCTTCGCTCAGTTGCTTCTCATAGGACGTCCACAAGGAGAACATGCTCACCGACACTTTTCGTGGATCGAAAAAGTGAACTCGTTCTATGACCACATTATTCATCTTCTCTTCAGGTCGTGGTTTGTCGAAAGGCGCGTGAAGAGGATCCTAGCTTATTGGACAAACAGTTTTCGCAACCCGACAAAATCACCATCTGTGCTGATCTCTTATACCAGAACGTGAGCGTTTACTTCTCACCCATCATCAGCTTTACAGAAAGTTTCGCCGGAGTTTGTTCGTGCTGTTGACATGTGCGACGACGTGTTCGACCGTTTTCACGACTTCGTCCTTCGCTTTTTCCCAAACCAACTCAAAGTGACCGCCGCCCGCGTCCGAGAGTTCATCGCGGCAATCTATAGAAATCCAAGAAGAGCCTTCACAATTCTCGCTCCTCATCCCAATGCAAATGCGGTCGAGCAGGCCCTCGTGAGTTGTCTCGTCTCCCTTCCACCTTACGACGTGCTTCAGAATCTGAAAAACCTGAAACGAGACGTCGTCGCTCACCTGCGCGGCAAACAAGTGAGGCTCACTGGTGGCCTGAAGAAATGGAGCGCGGCCGTGCTTAAACTTCGACCTCCTCCATCGTACGAAGAGTGCATCAAAGCCGCCAAGTATTTCTCTTGCTCATTCCAAGGGTCTTTCAGAATGCCCGATCCCAACTTCTTGAATCGTCCGATCTGGCACGAGCGCTATCTGCAGTACCTCAGCTCAAGGATCACCGAAATGCGCAACAGACGCGACCCGGCCATGGACTCTCTCCAGTATGCCGTTTTGGATCCCGACACATGGGCGGTCTCTCAGGACGCGACAGCTCTTTTACTCGACACTCAAGCAGTAAGAGACTTCCTCTTTCTTTATAAGAGAGCGCCGTTCAGTTGCCGCATGAGCGACTCGAGGAGACCATCGAGCACATCATCCGCCTCTCCGCTTCACAGGGAAGCGAAGCAACGCGGTTCGCCTTTTGCCTCGGGCCGCCTGAGCCACTGGCGAAGGTCTTCCCTCCGGGCGTCAAACTCGATGAACACTCACTGTCCGCCGCCTTCACTCTTGATGAAAGCGTATCATGTGACGGCCGAATCGAACTACAAGGTACACATCTTCACACACACACACACCATTAACCGCAACTGTTTATAGGATCGGAGCACACGAACGGGTGGGCGCTACGCCTCATGGGCTTCAGACTCGGACATCCGTTTACCCGAAGGCAACTCCTCGCCGAAGTGGGAACCCGTCGCCTGATATGGCTGCGCTTCGTGAGCACCCGCTGCTTCGGCACGCTGCTTCAAGCCTTCACAAGAAACGACAACCTTGAGGTCGTCGTGAGTGACCGTAAGACGCTAATAATTTTCTTTTCAACCTTCCAATTGCAGTTCGTCTGTCGAGCGCCCTCTATTTCGTGCTTCTCACAACGGGACTCGCTGGCCACTTCTTCACAGCTGACGCCGAATTCGTCGACAAACGAAACTGCTCCACAAACGCGGACAATTTGCCGGAGTCCTCTGACGCCTCCGACGAAGACTCTGACCAAGACGGTGTGGACCAAGAAGCCGACAAAGCCCTCGTTCTCTACGGCGCTAATCTGCCCGTCGAAGAGGAAGACAACGGCGCCGGCACGAGCGAGGAGCAACCCGAGGAAGAAACCGAAGAGGAACCCCAGGAAGAACCCGATGAGGAATCCGAGGAGGAATCCGAACAGGGCGACGGCATCGAGTAGAAGGCGTCTTTCAACACTCTCCCCTTTCTTGACACTAATCGTATGCCTTCACGGCTTTGTTCTCGTTTGAAGTTATTGATAAAGCACATCTTCTTCTTTCTCAACGCACCGATCAACAAACACGATCCGAGTTTCCATGTCTCAGTTTATTGTCACCTTTTCAAATCGTTACGAGCAAACCCACTCAAACATCGTCACGTCGCCGCCTTGCGCGCCACCCACAATTCTTCAAACCCCACAACACCGACTCCAACATGCTTATATGGCGCAGGTGGTTCCGTGGCGGCCTTCTGTGAGCCGCCCCTTTGCGAGTTCGCCCCACTTGCTGCGTTCTTTTTTTTGTCCCAGCTATTCTTCCTCTTTTGACACCCAAAAGAACCCTTTAGCCCTCTTAGACAAACTCTAAAAGACTCACAAGGCTTCAAAGTATCACGAAAAGACGGTCTAGCGAAGTTGATTCTGAGCCCAACATTTCGGCCAAATCGATTTTGGCCATTTTTCGACCAATTTTGGTTCGAGCAAGTTTGGGCGCGGCGGCGCGATCCTGACAACGCGC
>JAQIXL010001827.1:0-15656 GCA_034700245.1 Poikilolaimus oxycercus | reverse complement strand
CGACGTTGTTTTATTCGTGTCGCGGGCCGACCTCTCTTCAATTGTTTCACAACGACAAATTGCAGCCGAGGCGCTTGGTGGGCTTCGTCTCGGCCCCCCTCCCTCTCGGCCTCTGAGGAGAGAGAAGGAGCAAACAAAAAGAAGGCAAGACGGAGAAGTAGAAGAAAATCCACAAGAGAGGCATTCCAAGTTGACTTCACGAGAAATGGCGGATCACCGCTGGCAGGTCACCGCCTACCTACCGAAGCGGTGCGTTTCTACTAGGAAGCCTTAGCTGTTGGAAAATGAGTCACCCGTCGTGGGAGGCATTTTATCCACGGAATCGATCAGATATGTTTAAAAGTGAAAATGTATTCGGCTCATCATTTCCGTAGCAGTTTGAGATAGATCGGGCCGTTTTGAAAAACCTGATGAGTTTCAGTTCGAAATCTTAAAATCCGCTCACCTCGACACTTTTGGTTTCAGTGAAGAATACATGACAAGCAATAACTTTTCTTGAACTCACACTTTCTTCCCCAAAAAAGCTCTGGACGTTGAGTCAATCTTCGCTCTCTTGTTGTTCCACTTTCCTCTTTTACTCGTTCCCCCTGACCTCAACTTGTTTCTTCCGAAAAAATCCTCCTCCCCCACGGAATAATTTATGCGCACTTGTTGAACCTCCGCTGTGTCAAGAGTGCGCTCTCTCTTTCACGACGAACGCCCTAGAAATTCTTCTTCCCAGACTTGTTGGCCTATTTCTTCTCTTCCTCCTTCTTTCTCTTCTTCTCCAGACTTCGCTCCTCTCCCTCGTCAACCACAGTCGTGGGGAGCTTCGCTTATGAACTTGACACATCTCGCGAACAGGATGCTAATTGTGAGAAGGCAAACATGTTTCAGCAGTTTTGCTTTGCTTGAGATTGCAGCCGCTAATGATCGATGGTACGCCTCGTTGTATACTCAGTTGAATCTTTTCCACTTGATAGTTTGAAATGAAGGAAGTTTCACTTCGAGAGTTTAGTCGAGGATTCTCGCTTGTCGTATTCTTTGGCGCGGTCACTCATACTTTTCAGTTCATCTGAAATTCTTTTAATTTCGAAATGAACACAATCTTGCAAACCTTCTAGGTTGCAATGCCGTCTCTTGTAAATTCCGCGTCTTCTGCTTGGATTGCAATGATTGCCCGTCGCTTCATTTGAGTGAAAATACAATAAAATTGGAGATCCAGAAATAGGTTTCCTTACTCGCATTTGTGTTCTCTAGCTTGTTAAAATTTTAGTAATCTGCCATCTTCGAAGAACAATCTTTCAAGTTTTCAGGCTTCTTGTATTGTACAATATTTCCCGATGGTGATGGTGACGATTCCGACCGCGTGGACGTTTGAGAGGTTTACCTCGACTTTTTTACACCGACACTACATCGTAAGCACCGACATGACGTAACTGCTCGACCACCGCCTTCATGCTCATCAAGAAGACATGATCTACGCGACTCCAAGCAGGTTCAAAAAGCATTCTTACAAGCTCAAGTCAACCCTCTCTTCAGGATATCTTACTTCACACGTGCCATCGCAGCGCCGGCCAACGTTCAGACCGACCGGACTGTAGACTCTGAGTTCTTCCATCGTACCGTCCGATTGTAAACGCTATGAAAGCGTGGCTAGTGGTCAAAGTGGATGATTCCCGCCCGGTAAAGGATCCCGGTTTCTCTCTGCTTTGGATGTGTTCCGCAATGCTTTGCTATCAACGTGCTTTACTATGCTAAAGAACCAAGAGAAACACGCAAGAAAGCCCACAAAACGCCGCCACAACCAAACGCAACACTTCAACACCAAACAAGACACCGAACACCACCAACAAAGCGAACACTCAACTCGACGTCGGCGCCAGCTCGCGCTGGGCGCCGCGCCGCCACTAAAGGTAAGACAAAACAAGAACGAAAGAGATACAACGTACGATTTCGTTACACGATGCCTGTATTCGATTGTCCAGAGCGGCTCGCCATGTCGGTGAGGGCTCTCCCAGATAAAGAATTTAGTTTCTAGTCCAGAGAAGGCAGACAAGAAGCCAGCCCAGCAAGCCGACCAACAAGTGACTACATACAGTCTTCTTCTTGCCTCTCTCGCAGCAGATGAATTTGTGCATCGAGTTGACAAGTGCAGAGCTGGCCTACCATGATTCGAACTAAGTTTCAACTGAAAACTTTGAGCAAAGTTTGAAAGAAGAGCTCAATGGAAAGCTTGCTGCAGTTGGTAGGTAAGTCCTCTTCTAACAAATCCTCTGATTGTGAGACAAATCTAGAACAGACCTTCCTTTTTCGTTCAAAAAGTACTTTCCACTTGCGAATCGTCGTCTATGCTTCATGGGCAGCCTTTCAACATGCACTCCGTCCAGCTTTTGCTGCCGCTCTGTATCAGGTGCGCTATTTTGAACCGTCGCAAAATCGATACTTCTGTTGATTCTTCTAACAATAAGCAACACCCGGTGATGCATCCCAACAGTTGCCTCTGCACTTTCTTCAGCCTGATTCTCGGGCTGCAAGCAGGGAAAAAGTTGAAGATTGATCATCCATGTCCTCTCGCGCTCTCCCACTCAAACATGTGTTTTCTTGTGAAGCATTTGCTCTGCTTCGCTTTAGCACGAAGCCTTTGCCTAAATTCAATCTCTTGGCCAGCGAACCTTTCTACTCCTTACTAGTTCCGTCTTTCTTGTCCATAAACATCGAGGCTTCGAAATTTTCCCACTTGACGGGCTTAAAATTTTCTTCAAATTAAAAAATTTCCACAAAGGCTTAAAATTTCCACAAAGTCGCGCAACTAAGCTCAACGTCAATAGTGTCAGCGGTTGAGGGAGAACGCCTTGCTCGGAGGCAATTTTGCATTTTCACGTCGACTTCGCAGGCCCCTTCTTCAATCTCCCATCCATCTTTTCTTCACTATAGTCTCCCTTTCAAGGATTCCTTTCAATGACATCAATCTCTAGACATACAGCCTTTTCCTTTCGCCTCACACGTTCGCTGTTTTACACATGAAGCTTCTTCTCTTCCCTTGCAAATCCCGAGCACAAAGCCTCTCGGTTTCTGCACTGCCATCTTTGTTCGTCTTCTAATGCGATTCCCCAAAACCAGACCCGCTCCCTTCTCTACTCCAACCAAGACATATTCACCCTCGGCGCCACCACAACGCGCGAGATGAAGGCCAAGAGCAATTTTCTTCGAATTCGCAAATATTTTTTTCCGTCTTTAACGGCAAGGCGCGTGCTAGCTTTTGAGTGGAAGCCATGGCCACTTTTGAACTAACTTTACGCTTTTACCGGAACCAATTGGGGGTGACTTCCCGGTCTAATCGGTTGTCGCGTTTTTACTAAACAACAGGTTACTTCGACTCTACGGACTAGGAGGACTCGTTGAGTATTTTCGTCGTCTTTTATATCGACGAGCTTTTCTTTCTGCTCGCTATCTAATGCCTTGTCTAACTTCAACCGTCTGCGTCTTCACGTGAAGGCGCTAAAGGAGGCAAGATCAAATTGAGGCCAATTCGTGCATTTCACGCTTTGACTCGAGGCGTTGATGTAGCCCCCAGAAGCCAAAGAAAAAGGGGATTCTTTCGAATTTCTGGGGCAGCTCGCCAACCACGCGGCTCCCATAGGCGCACTTTTGTTGGCATTGTGAAATGCTTCGAATGCCGCCTTCGAGAGTATTCTCGACGTTCGTGACCCCTCATTTATCATTGGAGTTCTTGCAAAGACATCCACTCTGAAGTTCTTCAGTTCTAAAAAGTCACGGTGCTCTTCCTCCTTTAGTAACGTTCATGACAAGAACGCCAAGAAGTCTTGTACTCAAAGAGGTCCAAGATAGAAAGAAAACAGCATTGATGCAAAGGCTGCTATTCTTTCACTCAAAACCCGGTTTTGTCACTCAAATCGCACGTCGACGAGTGGAGGCTGGCAGGTGGTGCGTGTTCTCGGTGTGCTGGCGTCTTTGAGGTGTCTTGAAGGCCGGCTGAAAATGCCTTCATTGCTAAAGGGTTCAGTTGTCAACAAATCTCAAGACATCGACCGCCTTTGCAATGTTTTCTCGTCGGGGTCCTCGAGGGTGGCGTAACTTATTCGTCAGCTGGTGGTGCGACTAGCCGCTCTCGTATTCGCCTCTTGCTGCGTCTTCTTCTTCTTCTCTTGTGTTAAGATGCTTGAAAACGTTGCTTCTCTTCGGTTTTGACTCGTCCAATTCTCTCGAGGCAAAGCCGAGAAGGCTTTTGCGAAGTTTCACGCGGCGATGCCTTTTGACAATTGTTGAGAGGGTCGTGTGTAAGCGAGTGTTGATGCCTCATACTCTTGGTTTGATCGACAAGTTCATGAACACTCAAGACTAGTTCGTTCACTTTTTGAGGAAAGGAAAATAAGCCACTGAAACTCAAATAGCAAGACCCGGCTTTGCATTAAAGCTGCGGAAGTCGAACGCGCTCATCGCAGCTTTCTGTCTTTTTCTATCTCTCCCCCACGTGCTCTGTTTAATACAATTTTATGGCCTACGTGTGGGAGGTCAGAGCTCGCTCTTTCCCCGAAGCCGCAAAATCCAATTGTTCACTACAATCTACACGCTGCGTTTAATGTCTTGTAGTGGGAGGAGGGAGGCCACGTAGGCCTCTGGATCCCCCCCCCCCCCCCCTCAATGCGTAGGAAACAGCGCTCCCTCGAAAGCAACCTCGCCTTGTCCTTCGAATCGAAAAAAAGCGAGACCAAAAAAGCCACGAAGTCGAACCAGGCCAAGGGAGTGTTTCGGAATTCTACGCTCGAACGCCTCGTTGGTCTTGCCTCTCTCGCTTGGCGGCACGCATCGTGTCGGGGGCTTGCTTACGCACTTTAAGCCTTCAAGCTCCCACTCCAAGCATTCAACATTGAGGGGAAAGTTGTTCTTGAATGCCTCCCACGCATCAATTGTTTGTTATTGTTTTGAGAAATTGATTCTAGTTGTTTCAGCACCCTTCGTTTACAATCCCTCCGTCTTCTCTGTGGCTGCCTTATAATCTGTTGTGTCTGCACCACGACCTTCTTCACAAACAACAAGAGAGCGGTAGAGGTTTATGATCGTTCAAAATTTCCTTCCTTCCTGTGCCTCCTGTTGCCGTTTTTGGTGACTATTCACCAACGGGGTCTTTTGCATAATCGCGTTTTGGCGAGTTAGTCGACCACCATGACGCGGCCCAGGAAGTCGACGTGCTGCTTCCCCAATTTTTTTCCAATGGAGAAAATATGGTCGAGAACGGATGCTTCGGCCCCTGAACATCCGCTCGCTCAAAAATATGAAAAAGAAAAATTTCCACTGTCGACTTTTTGCTGACTTTTCACGCTTTGATAAATGCATTTCTCCCTTGAGACCCCGTCTTCCATCCCTCGAGAACTAAGATATTTCTTTCTTCCACAGCTTCTCAATATTTTCCATTTCGACGAACCCTTCTTCTTCTCTTTTCTTTGAGCGTTTGCCAACCTCCTCGCCGACGAAGCTGGGGCGTATTTTGAATTCGAAAATCTCCGAAAAGCTTGAATATTGTTTTCGCTGCACTCTTCTCGAATTTTTATCGAAGGTGCTCTTTCTGTTTTCATGTCCAGTTGAGGGAGCGCTTTTCTTCTCCCAGTACCCTCGGTCCGAGATAACCCAGTTGTCTTTCCGCTCTCGCAACCCTTTACTCACTGAAATTTATTTTTCGTTCTTCTCTTTGACCGAACTCTGACGCATCTCAAGCGCTGTGTTTATTTTTCAATGGAATTTTTACACTCAAACGCACATTTGGTAGAGTACACATTCCTCCGCCGTTGCGTCAGACCCTTGGAAAATATTTTTCGAGAAGATAAACTATTAGCTATGGGTTCGCCGAACTTGCCATGAGCTCTAGCAACGACAGGTGGTTTATTACCTTCGAGATAGTGAAAGAAGCTAAAGCGATCTTTGAGAACTAAAGGCAAGAGGGAGGGAGCTGCAGCCACCAACCCCACCCAGCATCAGCAGCAGACATGTCAGCCTCTCGTCAGCTGTGATAGCAGGCCCGCTCCAAGGGAAATCCAACTTGCTCAGTCGCTCAATGTCTCAATGGGCGAGGGAGGGAGGGAAAATCGCATCAGGTGTCTTCCTCTCCACTTCTTCTTGTTCGTTTCTCATCTCCACTTTTCTTCTCTTCATTAATTGAAAGCTGTTTTATTGCGTGGCCGACACACCGCGTGGTTCTTGCTTCGTGGAGACTTGGACGAGTCTATTTTCATGCGTGTTCCCTTTCCCCTTCAGCCACTTCGCCCACACTCGCGTTTCCTGCTTTCATGCTTCGCTTCGTTTTTGTCGCCGCGGCGTTTTTGCCGTGTGAGCAAATGTACCTCGGATTTGAGCTTTCTTCGAAATGGAAAGGCAGAGTTGAATTTGGCATGTCGGCTTCAGAGTTGTCTCAAAGCAATGATCTTGCGCCTAATTTGCTACCGTCTGAGATTTTGGTCCTTTAAAATCGTATCTCATTGCACGCTTAGAAATCTGCAGTCAGTATTGTCAGTTTCAAAAAGCGCGCATTGTAAGCATAGAAACTTTCGTTAAAATCGTGAAGTCTTCCCGGATGCTTTCACAAGAACTTAAAGAGCCAACTGACCCCTTTCCGCTCGCCTATCAAACGGCACGTAGCAATCGTCCGAGATGAGCCGCTGTGGCCAGCCTGGCCAGGCTCGCCTTGCGTGCTCGCTTGTTTTTGCAGGCTCAAAAGCTTTCACATCTCTCTCTTTTCTCTGCTGCCAGAGAGGCCTCCAACCACCAAGTGACATGAGCAGCAACAACATGGCCCTCTCTCTTTCTTTCTTCAAGAGTTCTTTCAAAACTACATGGAAACGCGTTTGATGCAATTTGTCCTCCTCTAGCGGAAGTGGAAGGGTTTCCCGGGATTATTGCAAGAGAAGGCACAGAGGCCAGCGGCCTTTCCAACAATTCCAACAATCATGTTTCAGGCCTTGCACAATGAATGGGAATCCCTATTTCCCCTCTGCCAGCTTTGAGAGTAAAACACGAACCAGCATCTCCCACTGGCTGTCTCGCTCTTTATTGATCGTCGGATACGTTTTGACACTTCGTTATTTCCATCGAGTTCTGAATGACAACAGTCCGGTGATGGCTGCTTTTCAACCTAAAGCTAACCACAATCTCGTGCTACTTCTCGCCGCTTCCTCCTAGTTCCTGGATGTCAACATGAGGAAACTACTCTTCCCACTCCCTCCCGCTTTTCAGTTTCTTCCTCGTTAGCTCTCTTGTCCCTATGTAGCTTGAACTCGTTCCAGGACCTCCGCTAAAAGATTTCTTGCTAAAGAGCAAATTGGATGCAAGCTCGTTTTCCTCAAGCTAGACAGCCTCATATCAAGGCCTGTCATCAAAAGGCAAAGATTGCTCCTTGCACGAAACCTATTTCCGCGCTTCCGCCATCCCATTTCCTCAATGCGAAACGCGCTGCAATTTGTCACGCCGACCTACACTAAGGAACTACGTGGCGCTTTTTTCTCTTACAATGATGAGGGCAGCGTTAAGCTGCTAAAGCCTTCGTCAATCTGACTCAAAGCAGGTTCAATGAATTTTTTTTTGAGGCGATTTTCGGCAGATTTCTCAAACCGCCCTCGAGCTCTTAGTGCCCCCCCCCCCTCACTCTCGGACGAAAGTTCAAGCGTCACCTTGGGCGATGTTTCGCCGCCTCTTGAGGGCAAGACGCGTGGTGGAACGAACTCTTTCCTCGCGATTTCCGGTCGATGACGCGGCATTCAGAAGTGGGAAAGGAGTGAAGGAGACTAGTGAAAGTGACATGTTTCACGGGATTCTTCACGTTTTTACTCTTTTGTGTCGCTTCCCTACGAAAATGTTTCACAAGTTCTTTTTCGTTGCGTTCTTACAATTGCTTCAGTTTTTTCCCAAGCTCTTGTGTCTTGTCCTGTCCTTATTGTTAGAGTTCATCTTCTGAGAATCTCATTGTGGATGAACTCTGCCTCTTTTTGATCCCCTTATTCCTCTCTCTCTTTACTTACTCTTTCGACTCTAGCAGGAAGGAGCTTTTCTTCTTCGAATCCGGGGTGGTCGACGAGGGGCGTCTCTTCGCTCTTTACGGTGCCACTTCCACTCGCCCGCCGCCTCGACAGCCTCGGCGCGACTCGGCGGAAATTGAAAAATGCTCGTGTCGCCATCGGCGTCAAGAGCAGCAAGGCCAGGAAGCAGTCTCGAGCTTTGTCGAGGAGGATGATACCCCCGCTTCTCCCTGATCGGGGTGGTCCAATGCGAGTTCAATTGGAGGAGAGACGGGATAGCTTCCGCCCTCACTCCGACCTTCAATTGGGGGCCATCTTTTGCTCTCGCTGCTCGACCAGGATCAAATATAGCTCTTTCAAGGGGAACGCGACTGCCGGGTTCTTTGCTCTATCCGGATGCATGGCATGGTCTCTTCCCTATGTGGCCACTCTTGTTGTTAGCCCACTCCCAGCCAAGAATATCCAAGCAAGTTCAAACTGCGCATCTTCCTTCTTTCGCCTCACTAATAGGGCTGAACTTGATGAATCGTGAGAAGCGGCACGTCTTCGCTCTCCTTCTCAGGCTCTTCTCTACCCTCTTTCAAGCATCTCCCTCGTCTTCTTCTTCCTTCTCCTTCTTTGAGGGACCTCGAAGAGACTCTGCAAGATGCGCGGCGGTATGCAATCAAGCAGCGCTTGCCTTCCTCAGTCTTTTCCGTCTTGCCGCCTCTCGAAGAGAGTCCTTGAGGGGAGGGAGACTCGGTCAGGGGAACTCGTGAGGGAATTTCGTTTTTTATTTCGCTTCGTCGCCTTCTTGAAGGACACGCCCTCCTTCCGTCCTCTCTCATAGGAGTCACTACGATCAGAATTGTCTACGAGGAGAAAGAACTTGAAGGAGAGAAGGGTCTGAATCAGCGTTTAGGAGACGTCTCGTGACGCCTTTGCTTTGCAAAAGGGCATCCAAGTTGCTCGAGTGTGAGGTAGTGGCGCGTTGTATCATTTTTCGTTTCAAACTTCGGACCGAACCTCGGACAGTGGCAACGAGAAGTGTCCAACGTTCTTTCGAAAGCCTTTCCCGTAAAACGTTGCGTCTTGCACTTTCCGACGACTCTGGCCTTCTCTGTCCTTCTTTCTATATCTTCAAGCGTTCCTGGTTCTTGTTCCCTGGTTGCCTTCTCCTGTTCCTCTCCGCCCTCCTCGTGTGTTCAATTGAAACCACTTTCCCGCGTTTTGGTGGTCTTTCTTCTTTCTTCTTCTTCTGCAGAGTTCTTCGTTCTTAGTCCATCTCCCCTTCCCCTCGCAATTTCCCTCTCGGGTCTCGTTCAACTCATGCATGAAGGGTCAAGGAATGACGCCGTCTGGCACTCGAAGCTCGAATTCCAGCGACCATTGTTTTTTCTTTGAGAAGTGTGTGCTCGTTTGATATGCAGCCTTCTTGGAATAATTCATAAGCAGACGCGTCGAAGAGAACGTTTCGAGTGCTTCAAGAGACTTCATAGTGTCTTTTGCTGGAAAGAAAATGCCGGTAGAGGCGTGAAAGCCCGTTTTGTATTGTTTTTCCTCTTCACTTGCATTTGCACTCTCACACGTTTCACCCTCAAAGCAATTCATGACAAAAGCAAACTAATTGTTTACGGTGTTTTGGTTGTCGTTTGAATGTTTCCGACTCCTCCTGCCATCTGCACACCCTCTGTGTCGCTCCACTCTACACAAAACGTCCCGCTTCCTCGACTGCTTTTCTCTGAAATCTATGTGAAACGCGCCAGAGCACACAATTCTAGACTCTCGTTGAAGTTCCGGCTTTTTGTCGTCAAACGTGAGCGTTTCGTTGTGCTTCCCTTTTGCTTCTTGCCCTGTTCCGTTCATAGACTTGGAGGGAGAGAGAGAGGGAGAAGGGGAATTTCCTGTGTCTCGCCCAGGGTTCTCACGGGTTCGAACCGGTTCGAACCGGTTCCGAACCCTGGGTCTGGGTTCGGTTCCGGTTCGGTTCCAGCTCTGCCAGACCCGCCGGTTCCGGTTCGGTTCTGGTTCGGTTCGGTTCCGGTTCGGTTCCTGTCCAAAAAGTGGCCCGGTTCCGGTTCGGTTCCGGTTCGGTTCTGAACCGGTTCGGAACCGGTTCCGAACCGGTTCCACTACGGTTCCAAATTTTGTAGAAGATCATATTATGAAGTACATTTTGGACCCTAAATTAACCGAAATATTGAATTTGCCGACGTAAGAGTACTGATTGAGCTCTTTCAGTCAACAAAGCAATGTTTTTCCTTGCCATGAATGCAGATTTTGAAAATCTCTGGCATTGCACTACAGATGGGATAGTGAAAGGGCCTTGAAAAGACTGATTGTGAGAATTCAAGTCGTCTAATGAAATTATAATATTTCGCGCGGATGATCTCTTGAAAGAAGTCTACATAGTCAGTCTAGTTGAAAGTAGCCCTTTCAGATCGGGTCTCATTGTTTTCCAATTTCAACATTGATCCATAACATACAGCGCTTGTGGCAGGCACTAGGGTGACAAGGAAATCAAGAAACCCTTTCAAACATGTTCAAAATAGTTGGCAAAGAGATATTTGCAGTCAGAAAGTCGAACCCGTAGCAAAAAATAGTGAGCAAAAGCAATACCAAATGTGGACCACAACGTCCCCAATGTCTAACTTCAAGAGTCTCTAAATACATTTAGCCTATTAGAGCGAAACTTTGGAACCCATTTGGAACCGGTTCAGAACCGGTTCCGAACCGGTTCCGAACCGAGGGTCTCGGTTCGGTTCAGGTTCGGTTCGACCTCGGCCAGAACCATGGGTTCCGGTTCGGTTCGGGTTCGGTTCGGTTCCGGTTCGGTTCCTGCTCAAAAAACGGCCCGGTTCCGGTTCGGTTCTGGTTCGGTTCGGGTTCCGAACCGGTTCCGAACCGGTTCGTGAGAACCCTGGTCTCGCCAGCTTTTTTTTCGCTTTCCCACCCGGCTCCTCTTCGACCTTCCTCCTTCCCTCCGTGTGGAGACCTCATTTCCTGTTTGTTCTCACTATTCTCGTGGTCAGTCGGCTTTCTCTATCCAACTATGATTCTTTCCACTTCGTCCAACATCGGTGTCGGAATTAGATGCATTCCGGCTTTGAGACACAAACTTCAGTTGATCTATAAAACTAGCTTTCCGCGATATTGACTTCTTTATTCGGAGTTTAACTTTAGTTTTTTTTGCCACAGTTAGCGTGTTTGTGGATAATCGTTGCCTTCGTCAGCGTTCGCGATGAAGAAACATTCTCTAAGAACTTCCCTATGCATGCCACTCGGAGAGCAAGAGAGCTGAATGTCTTCGAAAGGAATGTGTCAGTCTTGTGGTTCAACTCCGAGAGGAAAGGGTGAAAAACATTCGCTGCCAACTTCTGAAATCAAAAACGCGAGTTTGACCTTCTCGTTAGCACGTGATTTGATGCGTTTCTGGGTTTTGACTTTAGGCGGATTTCTAACAACAAGGAATCCAGAGTGAGCAGTCATCTAACATTTACTGGATTCTGATTCTGCGTTGTTGAAAATGTCTGGAAAGTCAGACGAAATCCTTTTCTCGTCGGTCAAATTGTTTCGTGGAACTCCGTTTCTCTTTCGCCTTATCTCAACTAGAGCGTGACTTCAACGTTGTACGATCGATCTCTGTGTCTATTGAAAAAGCTTGTCACTTGCACCCTCTTCCTGGACAAGCGATGCGTCATTTTCAGCCAATCCCTTCTCAGCTTGTTCAACAAGGCCGAGAGGGGCAGCCGAAGCATCGCCGCGCCTCGCTCATCTCCCAATTCGATTACCGCATCTCATTGTCAGTATTATTCCAGCCTGGCGTCCCCCTCCTCCTTCTCGACGTTGTCTGTCCGCATTTGTTCTGTCTTCACACTCTCGGTTCTCTTCTCATAGAGAGAGAAGGAGGACACGCTCTACGAAACACACCATGAGGAAGATTTCAAAGAGACGCTTGAGGGAATCTGACAGAGAAGAGGGAGGGAGAGAGCTGGCAAGAAGTCTGAACAGAGATGTCCTTCTTTTTTCTTCTGCTTCCTTGTTCCATTGAGGGGAGTCGAGTGTGAAGAGTGTTTGGATGGACTTCTGATGGGATTCAAGAGAAGGAGAAGGGGAAGAAGATAAGTTAGCATCAGTAGAGGCATAGCCTGCGGCGTTTCAAACAAGAATGGATTTAGCTGTCTATGAGATTCAAACACCTCACAAATGAATTTTGTTAGGTTCACTGACAATGAGAGAGGTGATTTGCAGGAAAAATATTGTTGCACCTTTTGAACCGGCCCCGAAGCCGGTGTTCGATCCTCAAGCCTCTCGTTTATTCAGTTGACTCCACGTGTCTCACTGCGTCAATCCTTTCTGTGCTGGAACAGTTGACCCGATGGTACCCTCGATGTTTTTCTCCAGTGCCAACATCGTTTGCTTGAAGAGGTTTCAGAGGGAAAGTCGAGGGCATTCCTCATCCTGTGTCTCTCTTGAGAGAGAAGGAAGACCCCCGTCCTCTCACCACTCATAAACCGAAAAGATCTACTCGTCTCGTCTCGTCGCACCTTCCTCTTTCATCGTCGTGTTTTCCTCAAGGGGAAAGTGAAATGGGCATTCTTCAGTCTTTGCTCTCCTCTTTCATCTCTTCGTCTTAGTTGACATTGAAGCTTCGTGCAACTTGCCGGCGCTACTTGCTTTGGGTTACGAGATTTTTACCGCGTCGTTGTCATTTGTATTGTTGCTTCTCATTCTTTACGAACATTAGTTTCGGGCGAAACAGAGCGATCCAAATTTTGACCTTTGTCTCCGACTTTGTGAACACAACACACCAAATGTCTTCCTGAATACTTCGCTGAAGAAACCCAATAGAATTGCGCCTCCTCCTACGCCCTGGTCGTCGCTGGTCCTCGGGCATTTGTTTCATAATTAATGATCGAAAATACCCCGAAGGCCGACCGAGGCTTATGCTAGCGAGAAAAATCCAAAAATCCTCTTTCTCCCTTCTGTTCCTGGCGCTTCTCTTCTCCTTCTCCGTCTGGACGTCTACTCCGACTTAAGCCTAAGTGGCCTAAGAGTTCGAACGCGTCCTTCATTCACCTTTTTTCCTCTCAACTAGACTCTCCTTGAACCGGGATGTTTTTTCGAGGTGTTTACTTGCGCGCGTGCGTCTGCCCACAAATGTTATTCGTTTCATTCAGAGAGAAAGAGAACGTCTGCTTTCAAAAATAATCCTTCTTCTTTCTCAAAAGGCAATAATTCCAATGTTGACAATTTTCTTAAACGGAACATCCTTGTACCCTGACCGAGTCTTTTTTGTTCCTCCTTCAGACGAAAGACTGATACTTGAGGGACCAGAGTTCAAGCGATACGCAAAACGCGCTAGCGACACAAAATTGGCGTCTTTAGGGTGTTCGGATACTTTGGCCAAGGACGAGGCGGGATCGTGGGAGGGGAGAAAAGGATGAGAAAACGAAGCAGCGAAAACAACCAAGAGAAAGATCCATCTATGCGCTTGTTGAGAAAAAAGTCCTTCATTGAGGCGGAGATGGGCAAGGAAGAAGACGGAGGAGGAGGATTCAGTTTTTTTGCACTTGCTCTGTCTATCCTTCATGTTTCGTTGGCCTTAACGTTTAGTGCTGTTTTGACTGCGCGATTTTCCTGGGAAAAACGGCCTTTCATTAGCTGCATACAGTATCCGAAGCGACCTTTTGAAACCTCTACTTTGCGGAATTCATATTTTCCGCTTTCTCAAAGTGTTCGAAATATTTTTGTGCCTTTCCCCAGGCTAAAATGTTCTCTAGTCTTTCTTTCACTCCCCGTCTTCATTCTTCTGCTTCTCCTCGACTCGAAAATGGGATTTGGCGCGGGTCGCGAGACGGCTTTCTCTTCCTTTTGGCGCTTTGCCTCATTGTGCAAATCGAATGACGAAGCGATGAAGAAGGGAATCTCGGAATTCAGCAAAAAACACGGAAAATCTGGCTTTCATCATGATCAGTGGTTAAATAGGGTCTGCCGTTTGGAGAACCCCTTCCGCCGTCGGAAAATTTTTTCGCGAATTTAAGCAAAGGGTCCCCCCTTTGAAAAGTAGCCCATGGGGGCGACCCTTCCGCCATCGAGGGGCTGACGAAAAGTTACCAAAGGGGGGAGTACATGGAAAAACCGATCCTGGAAGCGGACCCTTCCGCCAATCTGGGCTCAATGAGAAAATGCCAAAGGGGGGAGTACATGAAAAATTGACCCTTCCGCCAAAAGGGCGACTACGGAGAACCCAATTTAACCACTGATCATGATCCTTTCTTGGTTTCAGGTGAGAGACTTCGTGGCAATTTGTTGCATCGCGCTTTGCCACCCTCTGTTTCACCTTGCCGTGATTATCTGCTGCAGGTTTGAATTCTATTAGTTGCCGAATATTCGCCTCATTTTTAGTTTTCTCTTTTATAGCATCACATGCTACAGCATCGAGTTCTTCTCCCCCACATCGCCGCAAATTGAAATTGGCCGTCATTTTTCTCTCTTTCAAGAGCAAGAGCTGCTACATACGACGCAAAGCGGCAAGCGCATTTTCTCATTTTCCTAGTCGCCCCTCAGCCGTTCTTGACACTTTCCATGCAGTTAGAGAAGGGAGAAGGGGGACGTCGTCGAAATTCCCGGTGCTCCGTCTACTCTTCTTCGTCAGAGTCAGCAGAAGGGAGCGTCTCGACTCTTCTCGATAAGCTGCCTTGGCCATGCGCGCTTGGAAGAGAGAAGGAGGAGGGCCACTACGTAATTTCTACTCTTTACTCCTCTCGCCCACGCAAGAGCCCACGCGCCTTCTCTGCTAAGGCGTATCGCGATTGGCTATTTATTCATTTCTTCACAGAGAACACTTCGGCTGCCGACTCATTTCGCTTCTTAACGACTAGCTTGTGTATAGGTTTCGTTGAGTGCGCATGCTCTTGAATAGAAATCGTAACTGCTCATCTCCCGTTTGCGGAGAAATTCTGAAATTAGCCGCCCCTGCAAAGCCCTTCTCCTCCTTATCGTGATGTCCTCAGTTTCAAAAGCATTCCTTAGTCGTAAAGTGAGATCGGTTCTTTAGTGATTGGGAGTCTGATGAGGATATTTTTCGGTCTCATTAGCGCAGTTCTGTCTTGTTTCAATTTCCAAGCTTACTTTTTCCCGTCAAGTGATTCTAGTGTCTCTTTTAAGAGACACTAAACCACGTGCTCAGTTCTTTGTTTTTGAATGATTCCAGCGAATGGAGTTCGCACGCCGTCTTTTGCAGCCTTCTTCGGGGCGGAAGTATTTCGCCGCAAGTGAATTAAGCCATTTATTGTATTTACGTGTACTTTTCTCTCCTTGCCACCGTCTCCTAACCCTGTGACCAGCCACGAGTTCCTTCATATTTTTGTCCATTCCCTTTGCTATCCTTCTCTGCGCTCTGTGTTGAATAACCAGTGAACGTTTTGAAGCAGGCCATTTTCTTGCAAAACTGAGTCTCCTTTCACATCGTAGCTTACCTTTAAGAAGACATTTTGGCTTTATCCCAATTTGTCATTCTCCTGTTCTGACGGGAAACCCCTCACCAAAGACCAATTCTCATTCCTCCATTGTTTTTAGTCTCTCTATCTCTTTGCGTGAATTCGCGATTTGAAGGGTGGCGCGGGTGGACGTCGTCGTCCTCCGCTCGACGACGTCGACGTTGTTTTA
>JAQIXL010001826.1:0-15657 GCA_034700245.1 Poikilolaimus oxycercus | reverse complement strand
AACCCGGGTTCGACCCGGGCTCGACCCGGGTCGAACCCGGGTTGATAAAATTTCAAATTCCCAAAAAATTGACTATGCAATTGTCGGTTTTAAGCGACGTTGAAAGGACTTATGAGTCCTCTGGAGATATTGAAATATATTTTGTATGAAACCGTCGCCTAATTGGCCAAAATTTCGTCGACCCCGGGCTTCGGTTCATCACTTTGCAACTGTCGACGGCTACTTGAACGTAGAAAACAATGAAAAATACATTCGCAGTGTTTTTCTGCGTGTTTTGAAGAAGAATAGCTAAAGAAATGAACACTTTAGCTATCTCAATCAGAGCCAGAACTCGACCCGGGTTCGACCCCGGTCCGACCCGGGTCGGACCCGTAAGACTAGAAAAGTACGGGTCGGACCCGGGTCGGACCCGTGGGGCCCTCGACCCGACCCGGGTCGACCCGTAGACCCTCCGACCCGGCCCGACCCGACCCGTCTTTTCGAAAACCGACCCGGGTCGACCCGGGTCCGACCCGTACCACCCCTGCAGCTGACACAATGAGAGGAGATTAGGCGACGATTACATAAGCGAATCACGAAACCAAGGACTGTAAATGTCTTCGCAGTCACAATTTCTGTACCCCGAATGAAGCTGATATGTGAATGCTTCGTTTTGGTTGAAACAAAGAAGTGCCAAAAAATCTGATTTGACAAGAAAACTTGTATAGGAACAAGCTTCAAGAAAACACAGCCAGTAGTGTCGAAACAATATCCTTGCAACCAATTGAAACTCTCAATCGAATCGAAATATTCACTCAGTTGCTCAAAATCAGCACCATTTTTGGATTGTTAGTGCTTTGAACATATTGAGCCACAATAATGAGTCCCCTAAAACCGACACGTGTGCTAGTGGTTTGATGTCGTTTCTTTGTGTGACTGGAAAAAATGAAGCAATCATCGAAGACTATTGAAATGATGCGTTCCGTCAGCCACTAACGCTTCGATTGAAACCTAGTCTAGCCTCTTGATGAGATTCGCCTCGCTTATGAATGCAAAGAAACAGCTAAGAATCCGTCAGTCGTCACCCATCACTGCGAGCTCGTTGAACGACAACAACGAGTACCGCGAAACCAACGTCATAGAAAACCGTATGAAGCAGGAAGACTGTTTTTAGTGGCGGAGCATCTCGACGTGACCTTGCCGAGACGCATGTCCCAACGAGAAAATTTTTTTATCAGAGCAAGCCAGATTCGCGGACGACTGAGTGTTTGCTTATTGAGCGTCAATTGGGCACGCCGCGAAACCGATGAATGCATTTGTGCATGTTTGGGCGCCGTTGAAATGGAATCCAATTATTGTCAAAAGACAAGTTATCGCTCCTTGCTCCTCAATGCTCAACAACGATGACCGAAACCGACGACTGATGAAATTGGCAAATTAGCTTTCCCGATTGAGCTTTCAAGCAGTGCAGTCCTCCCAATCAATGAGTGAGTTCTCCCAATCATGCATACATTTGCTAGATTGCTGAAACATGCCAAAAAACTCAGCCGTTCAAAATCAGTACCATTCCTGCGTTCTCACAATCAGTGAAGCTGTTAGCAAAGAACTGCTGTACGTGCAGCAATCGCAAATTCTTAAGAGCATATTGCGCAACGATTATGAGTCCCGTGAAACCGACAAGTGTGCTATTGGTTATATGATTATGTTGTGTTGGGAGACTGGAGAAAATGAAGCAATCGTCAAATGTGACGCGATGCCCGATATTGAAACGGTGTGGGACTTCAACCACTAATGTTTTGACTGAAACCTCAATGAAAATGGCTTGTAACTTGGGATCGACGAAAAGCTGGAAGTATTCCAGAGCAGAATCGTCGAAAGAAATAATCGCCACTTATAGTTGTACTGTGAAACCACTGACACTAGACTAACCAAAAAGTAACGCGTAGTGAAGCGTCACTGCCAACGACAACCACTCGTTGAACTCTCCGACAATCTCGCCAAGCGTTTTTCCATGTGCTTGGAGAAACTCTGCTTCGGCCACTCTTCTTGTGGTGGAACCGAAACCAGGCGGACGATCGAGTGCTGGCAAACTAAGCGGTAATTACGTTTGACGTGAAACCGATAAATGCAATTGCGCCTCATCTTTGTTTTGGTGTTGCTGGAGCTGAATCTTTTGTGAAACGATCACAAAATGGCTCCACAAAAGTTGAACGAAAGTTTTCAACAGTACGATCATCCTTCGCTGCTTTCTAAAAAGATTTGAAACCGGCAAGCGGTGGAAGTGACGAAGGAGGCCAACCGAGAGGTTCCGCAAAAGGTTCGCGTCAATCATCAGCACAAAAATACTTGGTAGACGTCAACCAACACAAACAAATTGAGCAACGATTAAGAATGGTGTGAAACCGATGACTGGCACTGCGCGTCGGTTTCACGAAATGTTTCGTAGTGTTTTGTGATTGGAGAAAATGAATTAATTGTGCCTCGCCCATCGATGGGAAAATGGAGATGAAGCAACCTTTCAGCCACTAATGGAATGGCTGAAACCTCCAACAAAACCACGTGACACAAACAGAATGCTTCTCAAAGATGAAACATTTCGCGGATTTCGAGGCCAGGCAATTGCCGACAAAGATGAACTCATTTGATTTACAACCTGAAACCAGTGCCAGACACAGCTTCTCTATCAGCAGATGTTTAGGCTCGAACTACTGTCGACCCATTGAGCAAATCAAACCACAATAAATTTGAGAAGAGAAAATGTGGGAAGGCTTTCTATTGATGGATGAAGAAGTGATTGCAACATCGGATCACCAACGACAAGAAGAACATCACCTTTTGTAACGGAAACGCTGAAGGAACAGTATTCTATGCTACTCCAGTCGTCGAGGGAGGAGGGAGAAGAAGCAGTATTGTATGCTGCTTCAGGGGGGGGGGAGTGAAGAAGGGAGAAGTTCGCCTATCGGGCTGAAACTATGCCGCTTTTACGCTCCAGCGGAGCGGAGCGACGCTGGTTGATGAAATGCCTTGTTGGTGATCTTCTTGTGCGTGGCGGGATAAAAACAAAGTGAGGCAACGAGGAAAGAGCTTCGCCTGATTCGTTTCCTTGTTTGAAACCAAGAACAGGGAAATAAGACTACGCAGCAACCTGAAAACGGAAGTCGGTCAACTTATCTGGTGGTCAGGTTATCTGCCGCTTTTGAGGGGAGATGTTTTTATTAACTTTACAATACTGATTGCTCAACGCACTCGTCCAAGAAGGAGCGCCTCCATTCTTCGTTGACTCAGACACAGTGCCTTTCCACAAAAATGGTGATACTCAAGACATCGGCAACTTTTGCCCCAACTCGCTCATCTCCAACCATGGGCAAGCTGTTCTCGAAGGCTATCGCAAGTCGAGTGGAAGAGCGTATGGAGAGCACCTCAACGAGGAGCTGTATGGATTCCGACGTGGACAAGGAACGGCCGATGCGATCTCTGTTGTCACAGAGCTGATCGCAAAATCCTACGAGTACCAGTTAGCTCTCAACTTCGCCTTCGCCCGCTCCACTATCACCATCGGAGAGGCACGAATGCCCATCAACATCCAGAGAGGCGTTTCACAAGGCGAAGTCTTCTCGCCACGAGCCTTCATTGCCGCCCTCGAAGATGCCCTCAAGACGATCAACTGGGGAGACAGAGGCGTCCTCATTGACGGCCGACGACTTCTCTACCTCGCATTCGCCGACGACATCGCCCCCATTTTCACTCAACGCGGTGGCCATACCCACGCTGCTCTACGCGGCCGAGACGTGGACTCTCACCGAGCCGGGATGGAGTCGGAGCTCGCTGTTGCCCAACGACGAATGGCACAGGCCGTTCCTCAGTTCTTCCGTTTCCTTATTTCCCCAAGTGATTGTATTGTAAGTGTAAGTTATGCTTTCTTCTTGGGCCAATGCGCCCCTCCTAACAGCTACAAGGTTCATAGAGTCGCGGGCTAAGGTGGGTGAAGACTATGACAGGGGGGGGGGATGAATCTTGCCTCCACCAAGCCAATCCGCTTTCTCCGTGTCCTCGTGCTTCTTCTCTTTCCTCTTCTCCGGCGGGTCTCTCGTCGGCTGGCAGATTCCTTTGCCGTCTGGCAGGCCCGTCTCGGCTCTCTGACCGTCGTGCCTCGTTGTCCCATTGTTCCTCGTCTCCACGCTGATCTTCTCGCTGGTCGCCTCGGGCTGCTCACCCAACGATAATAGTAAACTTTCCCTTCTCTCTCATTCTCGAACCACTCCACTACCAATTTGATAAGTTGACCGGGATTGCCTCAAAACATGATGAAAACAACGCTTATTTTATGTAGGTAGCTCATGTGAAACCGTCAATCGACAAACTGTCCGAACACTGACACCGTTTCCTTTCGGCGGGTGAAACCGACAACTAATGAAAGTTACAGAAGAACCAAGCGACCTCTTGATGGCCTTACGAGATCCGCACCGTTCGAAACGACAGAAACAGCTTGTCAGCACACGACAAACATATTGAGCGCAATTGTGATTGCTGTGAAACCGATGAATGCAATTGTGCGACATCCTTGTTCTTTGTACTTTTGTCAAACGACCAGAAAGACGTTACTATTGAGGCAAACGTCTCCTTCGGCTCAAATGTCTTGCTTGAAACCGCAAGAAACTTTGAAGCAGCTGTAGTGTTGGACCGTTGTCGTGGGGTTTTTAACAGAGACGGCTGAAACTAACCTATTCGAGACAAAGTCTTAACGAGAAAAAATTCATCAGATCCGAACACTCATCCGGACGATTGAGTGCCTGCTGAGTGAGCAAAAGTAGGTCTCATTGAAAACGAAAGTGTTCGCCATGTTTTTAGCATAAGTTGAAGCCGCTAGCAGACATCGAGTTGTGCAGGCTGAAGCATATCGATAGAAACATTGAAATAATCAAAAGGCAGCGACTTGCACATCGCTTGAAGCGATCTCTCCGTCTTGATAGAGCTTTTTTTTCGCCCGTCAATGGGTCACATTGAGATGAAGCCAGCTTTCAACCACTAATGGAACGGCTGAAACCTCAAACAAAGCCACGTGACGCAAGCACGCTTCTGAAAAATGAAACACTTTACAAATTTCATGAGCAGTCAAATACAATTAGGCTCAAACTACTGTCGACCCATTGAAAGAAATTCACAGACTAGGTAACGGTCAAGATACACCGACTTGTACAGCGAAAGTATTTGAAGTAATCTCTCCGTCGGAGTTGTGAGATCGCGAAGAAAGACCGTCACAGCTGTGCTATTCAATGAGTGTGCATGCGAGTCGACGAGAAACGGCAACAGTCGATGAATTGATAAGAACCGAGGAGCGACAATTACAAGGGCCGTGAAACCGTGTCAGTGGTGCTTCATTGCTTTTTGTTGATTTGAGGAAACGAATGCATTTGTTAAGCATTCGACGATGGGTGGTATTGAGACGACGCATTTCTTCAAGCGTTAATGGGCACCTTGAATGTAGAAATCATTGCGCTGCGACTTCGCACCCGAATTGATCGGCATTTGATTGCGGGTCACAAATATCGTTCTTGAAACAGACGACCAAGGAAATGATTGCTGCGACTGGCGAGCGACATCAAAGAGAGCGAATCACTGTTGAGATGAAGGGAGAGGAGGCGGCTTTAATGCTGCCTCTGTAATAAAATGTTGTCTGCCACTGAACTAACCCGCTGCTAGTGCTTTCGGTGAAAGTTGTGATTCTCTTACTGCAGAATTAGAATCAACAATCATAACGCCACAGCAAGAAAATTGAACGGCACTCTTTCAGGCGTATGTGAAACCGCAGACACAACTGAATTGGGCCAGTCCGAGACTTAACGACACGCCACGCCGTCGCTTCTTGACGCTCCTCAATGCTCAACAAGAACGGTTGAAATCGGCGACTGATGCAATTAGTTTACCCGCTGATTGAACTGAAAGGCAATCTCGTAAACAGTGTGAGAGGCTGATTCAGAGTGTTTTTCCATCGTGCTTGGAGACGAACTCTGTTCGCTCTTCTTACGCTGAAATCAATAACCGCAATGATCGAGTGCTTGCAGATTGAGCGATAATTGAGTTTGATGTGAAACCGATGAATGCAATTGTGCGTATCTTCTTTTTAGTGCTGCTGGAAACTGGCTGTTTTGTCAAACCATCACAGAATGGATCAAGTTTGAAAAACGTTCTTGTTCGACTCAAGTGGCTCGTATGAAACTCGTTGGGAATTTGAAACAGTGGAATGCAGTCGAAAGAAGTCATTTCGAGAAAGAAATCGCCATTGGCTCGTTCGGATTAGGCCACATGACGACGCATAGACACAATTCTTGAAACTGAGGACTGCCGAGAAAATAAATCCTTTGACGAAAGTTGAAGAGGTGAATCTTTTGCTCTAAAAGAGTTCCAAAGTTGGTTGAAGTTATCTATTTAGTAAGCAGCGAAAGGTGATAGTTGCCTGATCCAGCCGAAAAATGAGGCGGTACCACTTCGGGTTAGCCATTTTGGATTCTCAAGAACCTGGAAGTATCCGAGCGCTCCCTCAGATAACTTGGGCACGAGGTTCGGGAGCACGGGGAAAACGAAGCTTGGTTCCCTGAGAACTTCTTAGCGTCGAAGGCGCTTGTCGACGGTGGCAAGCTGCGCTTGCGATATTTTGAGATGCTCGGTGACTTACTGGTTTCACAATGCAAATAAAAGCGGCGATCATTTGTGACGCCGATCCAGCCGTGATTGCAGCTTGAAAAAGTATCTGGTATTTTATCGCTCCCCTAGTTGCACGCAAATTTCATTGAGGTTTCAATGGAAGCGTTAGTGGTTGACGGGACGCATCGTTTCAATAGTCTGCGATGATTGCTTCATTTTCTCCAGTCACACAAAGCAACGAAATCAAAAAAACTACATAAATAGCACACTTTTTGCGGGACTCTTAATTGTTGCTCAATATGTTCAAAGCACTAACAACCCAGAAATGGTGCTGATTTCGAGCAGCTGAGTGAATATTTCGATTGAGAGTTTCAATTGGCTGCAAGGATATTGTTTCGACACCACTGGCTGTTTTCTTGAAGCTTGTCAATATACAAGTTTTCTTGTCAAATCAGATTCTCTGGCACTTCTTTGTTTCAACCAAAACGGAGCATCCACATACAATAGCCTCGAGATAAAGAAATTTTGACTGCCAACACAGTTACAGTGTTCGGTTTCGTGGTTCGCGTATGTAATCGTCGCCTAATCCGCCTTGTTGTATCAGTGCAACGCAACGCATCAAGGCTCAATCGGTCAAAATAATTTCATCAGTCGCCGGTTTCAACTGTTCTTGTTGAGCTTTGAGGAGCGTCAGGGAGCGATGACGTGGTGGGTCGTTCGAACATAGTTTAGCTCAATTCAGTTGTCTCTGCTATTTCATCTCCGTTTGAAAGTGTGCCGTTCAATTTTCTTGCAGTGGTGCGATGTGATTGCTGTTTCAAATTCTGCAGTAACAGAATCACAACTTCCACCGAAAGCATTGTATTGGTCTTTGTTTTTGAAACCGACAAGTGAAGAAAACTAAGGGCTATCGCCTTGCATGGCCTCTTCCACTCTCTTCAAGACTCATCTGAAAAAAATGTGAGTATGGGAAATGCTGTTCAAAAAAAAGCAATACGAGAATCCGAATGATACCTACAACAATTGGTCGGCATTTGATTGTGGTTATAAATGCCGTTCTTGAAACAGACGACTGATGAAATGCTTGTTGCGACTGGCGCGACTTCAAAGAGAGCGATTCGTGCTTGACGCCTTTGAGTCGTCAATGGACTAAGCCTTTGACGACTGCTAATGAACAAGCACATTGAGCAACTATTACGAGTCGAGTGAAACCGACGACTGTAGCGCTGACCATCTTCTTGAGGCCCTTCGCACCGTCAAGACACAAGTTCGCCTCGTCGAGCTGGTCCTCAAACAGTCCGACGGTGCTGAAAGACGCTTCTATCTCTGCACAGTCCCCCAGATGACGGCCGACTTCCAACCTCTCGATCTCTCTGAGGAGGACAAGCAGTTCATCGCCGAGCGGCAACTGGTCTTTTCTGCTCCAGGCCTACTCGAAAGAAGTATCAAGCCCTCAGTCCTGCTCGGAAGTGAGTACTTTTGGGACTTACTTACCCTTCGTCAACAACGCAAGCTTCCGTCTGGTCTTCATGTGGTGAACACAGTGTTTGGAAATATCGTGACTGGTCCGAGGAAGCGACACCACTTCGAGAAAGGCGTCTTCCAAGTTACTGTGATGGCCATCCAAGATGTGAACCAGTTCTTCGACCTGGAAATCGTCGGAATCAAGGACATCAACGCCAAGCTTTGCCTCGAAGAATACTGTCGTTCCATCATCGAGAAGGCCGGCGAGTACTACCTCTCCTTCCCCTTCAAGGGAGAGCAGCGTCCAGCGACCAACCTCGATCTGGCCTTCAAACGTTTCGAATCCATGCACAAGAAGCACGGAGCCAGCGATGTGTGGAAGGCAGTGGCCGACATCTTCGCTGATCAACTCAACAAGGGCGTGATTGAAGAAGTCGCCTTTGCACCCTGCAACGATTTCGGGACCAACTCGACTTACTTGCCATGGAGCGTGGTGGTGACGCCAGGAAAAACAACAAAATTCCGAGTGGTCTTCGATGCAAGTGCAAAAACAAGAGGAACGGCGTCACTCAACGATTGCCTCGACTGCGGTCCGAACCTGATTCTATCACTGGTCGGCGTCCTTCTTCGATTCCGATCCAGCGACATCGCGATGACGGCAGACGTCGAAAAAGCGTTCCTGCAACTTCGATTGGATCAAGGAAGCCGGGACTACACGAGATTCTTGTGGCTCAAAGATGCAAACAAGCCGCCATCCTCGCACAATCTCAAGGCGTTTCGAAGCCGAAGGGTCCCTTTCGGAGCGAGTTCAAGTCCCATGATGTTGACGGCGACAATCCTGAATCATCTCAGCAAATACGGAGAAAAGATCAAGAATGATTACGCCAAGAACACATACGTCGATAATGTTGTCTCTCAAGCCAAATCTGTGGAGGAAGCACTTGAGAAGTACAATTTCGGCAAAACGGCGTTCAAGGAGCTGAAGATGCGTCTACGAGATTTCGCCAGCAACTCCAAGGCAGTTCTTGCGGCCATAAAAGACGAGGATCGATGCAAGGAACGAATCGTGAAGGTGCTTGGTCTCTTTTGGGACGTGGAGGAAGATGTCCTTGCGATCAAACTCTCGATGCCTGAAGTTCAAAATTGCACAAAACGAACGGTGCTTACCAGTACCGCCACGACCTTCGATCCTTTCGGACTATTCCAACCTCTTCTTCTCAAGGCGAAGCTCTTCATGCAAGAACTCTGGCGTCGAGGGAAAACGTGGGATGAACTTCTGGAGACTGATCTTCAACTCGAGTGGCAGCAAATTCGAGAAGATGCCGATGGAATCGAGCTCAAATTTCCTTGCAAGTTCTTCGACGGTATTGGAGATGAAGGAGAACTCTGCCTCTTTGCCGATGCCAGTCAAGCCGCCTATGGCACGGTGGCTTACTTGAAGGACGGTGAGAAGATTGCCTTTCTAATGGCAAAAACTCGACTCGCTCCTCTCGAAGGCAAGACTATCCCAAGGCTGGAAATCCTCGCTATCGAAGCGGCAACGAACTTGGCAAAGTTCCTGAAGACAGAACTCGAGGGGCTCATCAACATCAAGCACACTTACGTCTTCTCCGACTCGAAGATTGCTCTCCATTGGACTCAAGGCAACGGCAAATGGACCCAGTTCGTTCACAATCGCGTGCACTCCATCCGAGAGCGCCTCGATCAGCTCGGCCATCCGTCAAGTCTTCACTACGTCTCCACTGCCGACAACGTCGCAGATCACCTCACTCGCGGCCTGAAGAAAAATGAGTTCCATGAGCACGTCTGGCTGCGAGGTCCTCCATGGCTGAAACAAAAAATGACTCAGTGGCCTCACCAGGAAGAAAAGTTCAAGATTACCGACGACGAAGATCCAGAAGCTCTACCAAGGCGACCGTTGCTCATCCAAGCCATCTCTGAACAGCCACAATGGCAAGTCGAATCCTTCAAGACTCTTCGCTCAAGGACGGCCGTCTACCTCCGCCTTTTGAAGTTTCTCTTCAAGAATCGCCTTCCACAGCGCCTTCTCGAAGAGATCCCTGAGCTCTTGCAGCTCTCGAACAAGAACGGACTTCAAGGCGAAGACTTCCAGGCGGCTGAGCGAATAATCTGGAAGCAACATCAACGACGTTGGATGACGCAAGAATGGCTTAAGGGAGCAGCAAACCTCAGACCCTATCAAGATGTCGAGGGAATCTGGAGGAGCCGCGGAAGACTCGGAAAATCTGATCTTTCTGAAAGTGCCAAGTTTCCAATTCTCGTCACAAAGAAGGACCCACTGGTGACTGACTACGTCAAGATGATCCATGAGGAAAACTACCACGCCGGCGTCAACTACATGCTCGCCCTCGTGCGTGAGAAGATATGGCCAGATCACGGGCGAGCGCTGATGCAATTCGTCAAGCAGCAATGCGTCGTCTGTCGAAAGGCGACCGCCCTGCCCTTCATCTATCCAGAGGTGGTCATGTGGTCATGTTTTTACACACCCCGTTGCTCACCTCGCTACGGACTACTTCGGTCCCTTCACAGTGAAGATGCAAAACGCCGAAGAAGCAAAGATCTATGTGCTCCTCTTCAGCTGCCTTTCAACTCGTCTCGTCCACTTGGAAACAACCTCAAGTCTCGACACGGATAACTTCCTGAAGGCTTTCCGACGATTTGTCGCCCGTCGAGGAGTTCCTGAGACAATTCTTTCTGATAATGCCCAGACCTACAAGTTGGCGGCCGACTGCTTCAAGACTGCTGCGGTGAAGGCTCAATGGCAAGAGATTCGCTGGAAGTTCACGACGCCTCTTGCACCCTGGACAGGTGGGGTTCATGAACGAATGGTCAAGGCCTGCAAGGAAAGTCTCAAGAAGGTGCTCGGCAAGCGAATGCTCTCGCTGGAAGACCTAACAACACTCATCGTGGAGGTCGAGGGAATCGTGAATTCGCGGCCACTCACCTACGTGCCGGACGAGCCCGGAGAGAAGGTTCTTCGTCCAATTGACTTCATCAACCCTGAAGTGAAGACGAGCCTCCCGAATCCAGTGAACGATGAAGACGACCCAGATTTCGGTCAGCCAACCACTGCCGAACTGGCCCTTGAGCGCTGGAAGAGCACGGTCGAAGTTCTTGACGAGTTCTGGACCAAATGGCAGAAGGAGTACCTAACGGCCCTTCGGGAACTTCACAAGCACCGAAAGACTCACCGAGAAGGAACAAGAACAGAACCTCAAATCGGCGAGATCCTTCTGCTTAGCGACGTTCAAACTCCCAGAAATCAATGGCCAATGGCACGAGTCGAAAGAGTGAATCGAAGCGAGGACGGGGCAATTCGAAGCGTCGACATTCGACTGCCGAATAGAAGAATCGTCAAACGCGCTATTTCGCAACTCATTCCCCTCGAACTGAGAGCAGAAGAGCCGCGAATCCAGGACGAGGTGCTAACTGCCGAAAAGAACGCGCCAAGTGAAGATGCCGCCGCGCCGGCTCAAGCGCCAGCGCCCTTCCTCCGACGCTCTTCAAGAGTGAAGAATAGACCGAACTACAAGGAGGAATCTGAAGATGAGGACGAAGAAAACATCTTCACAGTTCGTTCAACGAAGCCCAGCCTCTGGTTCCCTTCAAGTACCCTCCTCAAGCTTCTTCTGTTGGCAATGATCTGCTCGCCGGTACTAGGCGCGGTGCATCTCGATTGTGTCCAAGGCGGAGTCAGAATCTTCACGAACGATACACCGGCTATCTTCCAGCTCTGTGCAAATGGCCTATGTCTCTATCATCTCGAGGCTAAGAGCGCATTCACAACGCAAATGCTCATCCCCGAGATTGTGGCTACGAGACACACGGTCATCTTGAACAAGAAGGCCACCATCGAAGGAGAAGCTGTCGAAGAGGCAAGAGTGGAATGCCCGCCGTCTCCCTTTTGTGAGCAGATCAACGGAGTCTTCAACGCCGCACTTCTCACGAACCCGAGTTGCTTTCCCACATGGACAATCATCGGTCTTACGATGCTGGCTACGATTCTCATCCTTCTTCTCTTTCTGCTCGGTCTCATGGTGAAGCACACCTGCAACTCCTGCGGCAAGCTCGTGACCTGCTTCAAGAAACTCGGCAAGATCATTCGTTGGCCCTTCGGGCACATCGTGGTCATGCGCCCTTCTTTCCATGTTACACCGTCAGCTCCTCGAGAAGAAGCCCTTCCTTTCCTAGAACGACCACGAGCGCCAAAGAAGAAGAAGTCGATCTTTGACTATATGGGCAGTCACAACAAGAAGATGGTCATTGCGCTGTCTATTCTCATCGTTGGCGCCGTCTCAGGCTGTCAGGACGTCCATTCCGTGACCGTCAAGGAGGAAGTGTGCAGAGAAACAACGAACTCGACTGTGTGCCAAGTAGAAGAATCCAAGACTCTCCATCTCAACCCGACCCGCCGCGAATCTTGTTTACGGCTGAAACAACAAGGAGTCGTCGTCGGTGAGGCTCGAGTCGAGCTGAAGAAACTTCAACTCAACTGTGAAAAGGAATCCCTCTACTACACAATCGACGCTTCCGCCAACTTTGTCTACTACAAAAGACGAATCGCCTGTCCGAGAGCATGCGAGGGCGACTTCAACAACACCCAGTTCATTCCCGAGCAGTTCTCTAACATCGAAAGCAAAACGGGCAACACCTTCTGTGTCAAGGGAGGCCCCTACTACTTCATCGGCTGCATGGAGTACCCGCATCGCATCTATGCCAAGAATGCCAACCAGACAGTTTACGAAGTTTTTAAATGCAATCGATGGACAACGTCGGCGGTGCTCAAAGTCAAGCTCACCCACCAGGAAGACCTCGATGAGGAGAAGATTTCCCTTCCGCTCCATGTTGAAACTTCTCGTGACGACTACTCCGTCACGGTGCTCGACACGTCCATGCCGACCATCCTCGCTACTACCGCGGTCTACATCTCCGATGGCGAAAGAATCGCCATTCTGAAGGAAGGCTTCGACCCCACGGTCAAGTGCTCCAGCAGAGAAGCCGCCCTCAGCCTCAACTGTTCTATGCATGAAGACGTTTGCAGGTGCGCGCCAACGAGTCGCTTCACCCTTCACTGCGACTGCACGGAGACGAACCCCGAAGACACCTTCAGCACTTCATACCGAGTGTTGCCACTGATCTCGCCCGGCTTGACTATCAACGCTACCGGCAACAACTTCACGGACCAGGTTGTAATAGATGTTTTTGCAGGAGTTTCGAGCCAAGTTCTACTCAAGCTAAAGGCCGACGTAAGCCTCACTCGCGTCACGTACATCGACAGCTGCACGATCGAAGCCGGCGAAACCAAAGGATGCTACTCCTGCATCAAGGGAGCGGCGACCAACTTCACTTGCAAGTCAGAAGGCCGCAACGCGATCGCCGAGATCTACTGTGGGACGCAATCGCTCTCCATTCCGTGCTCTCCGAACGGAACAACTGTCGAGTCGAAACTCTACTTCGAAGACGCCGAATTAAAGGCTTATTGCAACTACACTTGCGGTGGTTTGCAGAAAATGATCCGCCTCAACGGCAGCCTTTTCTACATCTCAACACCACTGACGATGCGAACGATGTGGCGAAGAATCGCTGGCTTCGCCAATCTCACCGACATCGAGCCTTACGCGACCGAGTTCGATCTGTCTCTCCCATTCGACATCGGAGACATTTGGAACTTCTTCAAGTTCCTCTTCTTCAACTGGCAGACGGTCGTCGCAATCCTCCTCGCAGTTGTCGGAGTCGTGCTGCTCTTCGCTGTCTGCGGGCCAATCCTTCCAATGATGCTCCAGACAATTCTTAGCATCATCCACTCCGGCATCTGCTTTCCTTTCAAGCTCATCGCCAAGAAGAACAACAAGGACGCCAAGTATCTCAAGCTCGTCTAGAAGATTCTCATCCCTTCAATTCACTTTGTATTCTTGATGCCAGTCTCTTCTCTTCCTGCTTGTTGTAAATTGCTCTGTCCTCTATTTGAGAATGGTAGTTTTTTTTTTGGGCGGCGGGAGTGTCGCCGCTCTTCCCTTCCCTTCTCTCTTGGTGATCAATCCTCTTCCTATTGTTCTTCCTCACTCCTCTCCGTATTGTTCTTTTCCTCTTCTAGACCATTTAGGGGATTCGAATATGACCCAGTCGCCACCTCTCGTTCCCGCCAAGATCTCTCCCCCCGCCCCCGACCTACATTATATAAGGGAGGAGAGACTGACCATGATGGGTTTCTCCTCAGTGTCCGATAAATCCCTTCACTGAGCACTAAACGCATTCTACCACGCAATCCTGCCGATACAATTTGGTGCATCGGAGATTCGCTCCCGAGCCATCTGTGTCCGCTACCCTCCCTCCCAGTAGCCCGCCCAGCCTCTGCGAGTGTGAGGTCTCTTCGTCGACTACCGTACCCGGCTGTCGACTATCAACTATCTCTTCGCTGAAGTGCACGCGTCGTTCAACGTCTTTTCGAGCTCGTCTTGGTCGTAAGTTGAAGAAGGACACAGGTATTCCTTTGGTTACGAGGACTGTGCACACCCACTAATCAATGGGAACGCCTTACCTTCAGAGCTCGCGTCTCACGCGAACTCAAATAACCCGGCACAAGAACTTGCTCATCACAGCAGTGAATGACATCAAGACCCGCATGCAAAACCCCCTCAGCCTAACAGGAGATAGAGTTCGCTATATTGCAGGTAAAAGGGTTGAAATCCAAATCGCTCGGCGCTCCATCAACAGCCGACTCCAGGACATCAAGAATCTTCTGACGCTCTGGCGAGATTCGATCTCCTCGCTCCAAGATCCCGAACTGACTGCCGCCAACGACGATTACGAGACGTACAACGACGACACCACCATCGCCGGCGCTTCAGTCAATCAAGCCATCGAGGACGCGGAAGAGACACTCCTTATCCTGGACCTTCGAGAACTGGAGCTCGGACAGATCGAGAGCCCACCACAAGCGACACCGACTCAACCAATGCCAGCAGCAGCCACTCCACAAGCAGCTCCACCACCCACGTCGAGATTCAAACTGCCTCAAGCAGCTCTCCCAAAGTTTGCCGGCGATCCTCTGCGATGGGATGCCTTCTTCACTCCCTTCGATGAGCACATCCATCGGGCCGTTGACCTCACCAACAGTCAGAAGTTCCTCCTCCTCAGGGATCTTCTCGAGGGCGCCGCCTTCGATTTCATCGACCATTTGCGAGTCAAGCCGGACAACTATGCTGAAGCCATCAAGCAACTGAAGGAGAAATATGGCAGTAGAAGAGCGATCGAAGCCTCGTTCCTCAAGAGCCTCCACGCCATCCCCAAGGCCACAGGAGACTCCCAGAGCTGCCGAACAACCCTCGACCGACTCAAGCTGCTCTTGGCTGACATCCGACAGATTTACACTGCAGAAAGCGGACTAACCCTTATTGAATTGATAGAGAAGAAATTCCCCCTAAGGCGCCCACACTAAGAATTTTTCCGGAGGGTCTTGCGTTTCAGGTGAAACTGACCGTCTGTTGCAAATTTTGTTCTAGGCTTTTTTCCGGGAGGTCCGAAAAGTTGCAATTTTTGTTCAGCAAATTG
>JAQIXL010001825.1:0-15657 GCA_034700245.1 Poikilolaimus oxycercus | reverse complement strand
AGAGCGTCGCACTTGGGTTTTTGGTACTGCGTCTCTTTGGGGACCAGGTTGCCCGGCGCGCAGCGCCGGCTGGAATTGATTTCATTACTTTTCTTGCGCTTTGGAGAAGTCTTGGGATGGCTGTTAGGCTTACCCTCGGGACAGCGCGGCGCGAAGCGCCGGCTGAAGTGGATTTCATTACTTTTCTGGCGTTGTGGTGGAAGACCTGGGATGGCAGTTAGGCTAGACATCGCGGCGCGCAGCGCCGGCTGAATGAGATTTCATGGCTTTTCTTGCCTTCGGGAGATCCATGGGCTGGCAGTTAGGTTTTCCAGGAGGGAGACTTCGCTCCTCGAACCTTTTAAACCCAAGTGACGTCCTTTTCTCTTTTGCGCCAGCAAAGAGAGTGCTTTTCAATGGTCCTTTTCAAGGGAGATTTCCGGGCTTTTCTCTACAAAGGTACCTTGTTAGAGAGAAGTTGGAATGAAAAACGGGAGTCTTGGAAATCTGTATTTCCAACGGAAATCTGTATTTTCAACGGAAATCTGTATTTTCAATGGAAATCTGTATTTCCAACGGAAATCTGTATTTTCAACGGAAATCTGTATTTCCAACGGAAATCTGTATTTTCAATGGAAATCTGTATTTTCAATGGAAATCTGTATTTTCAATGGAAATCTTAATTTCCACGCGGAAATCCATCATTCCACACGGAAATCCAGATTTCCACACGGATTTCCCAATGGAAATCTGAATTTCCACACGGAAATCCAGATTTCCACACGGATTTCCATCGGCTTCCGGTGTGGGAACGCGATCGTGAAAATAGAACAAGATAGAAGTGCGGACAGTAACCGCTTAATTTGAAACGCGACAAATAACAAAATCAATGTTTTACTAAAGAACTTCTTAGCCCACAGTCAACAACATGTTAAAATCCAACAAGATCACAGAACTGAAAAATCGAGGTGACGAAGAAGAAGTTGAAGGCCACTCTCATCCGAAAGATCGCAAAGAAGCTGAACTTGCTCGAGAAGTTGAGAGGCGAGCTCAGCACGAAGGCTGCGGAAGAAGCGCAGGTCGAGCAGAATGCCTAAGGTGGAATAATTGAAATGAAGGATAAAACATACCTGCCCGGAGGTGGCGATTTCCCTCAACTCGAGGGAGGATGTCGAGATGCGCCACCCGATCAAGAATCGCCTCCTTGGCTGCATTGAGACGACGAAGAAGGTCGCCCGTCTCTAACTGCACCTCGTCGCAAAGCTCCATTTCAATCTGCAAATGGTTACATTAGAGAAGAAAGAACCCAAGCCCGAAACACAAACAGTCAGCACGGCAGCCAAACACACAAATGCCGCGGCCAAGCTCCGTTGGTGGAAATTTTAAGGAGACTTTTCCCGCTGGTTGGACCTTTGGAAATTTGTATTTCCTAGTGAAAATTTGGATTTCCTAGTGGAAATTTGGAAATTTAGATTTCCATGTGGAAATCTGGATTTCCGGGAGCCCCAGAGACAATCGACCGCTCAGCGCGCAAAACAAACAAAGAATAGTCACAAGGAAGTCACAAGGCGAGCGCCTCTCCACACCAATTTGACTTTTGGAAATTTGGATTTCCATGGAAATTTAGATTTCCATGGGAAATTTAGATTTCCGGGAGCCCCCGACACAACCAACCGCTCAGCGCGCAAAAGAAACAAACAATGATGAGGACACAAGGTCGAGAGCCCCTCCACACCAATAGGACCTTTCGAAGTTTGGATTTCCGTGTGGAAGTTTGGATTTCCGTGTGGAAATTTGGATTTCCGAGGGGAAATTTAGATTTCCATGTGGAAATCTGGAATTCTCGATTTCCACGTAGAAATCTGGAAATCTGGAAATCTGGAATCCATGTGGTAATTAGTAAAGTTAGATTTCCATTGGAATTCCAGATTTCCAGTGGAAATCTATCTGGGAAATCTTGATTTCCATATGGAAATCTGCATTTCCAGCGATGCCTATTAGTAAAGTTCAACAGAAGCGGCGAGTTTATCTTTCAACAGGGAAAGACAACATTAGGCGCAAAACAATAGGAACAGGAACGAAAAGAAGAACAAGAGAGATAGAGAGGTGGAGGGGAAGAACCGGCGGGTGTCTGCTGTCACTCAGGAACCGCCATCGCTGCCAGCCTGCGTGATGAGCTTGATGTGGTCCGGTCTCCAGGCGCGACCATTGTCGCATTGAATGGTGAACATGTGCTTCCTAGCGAGAATCTGACGCAGCTCCCGGCCTCGCGCTTCGAGATCCTCGAGCTAAACCGAGCTGGTTTAGACGAGCGTCTCAAAGTCTCAAACCTGGAGGAGCTTGTACTGGGGCAAACGCTTCTTAGCCGTGAGACCGTAGAGGAGGGCGAGCGACCACTTCTTTCCGTGATGGAGAACTTGCACGTAGTCACCGACGTGGAGCCCGTGGCGGCCGTCCTCGAAGGGCGCAGAGGTGAGCGTCGAGTCCACTAGAAGAACAATGAAAATCGTTGCAACGAAACGCAAGCTTACGCTCCAGCGGCTTCGCACCCGTGTTGCACGCGCAGGCGAGCTCGCGATCCTTGGTCACGCGACGAGAAGTGCGTTGGATGGAGCCTCCGAGAGCCACGAGGAGACGCTTTCGGATGACATCCTGTTCATCCTACAAAGTGACCTTATGAAAACGAGTGTGAGCGGCAAACCTCTTGCTGCGGAGCGGCCGTGGACGCGGTCTCTTCGCCTTCCTCTTCTTCGACCTCCTCGTTGGGAACGGGCACTCGCGGTTCGGCGGACATCGCTCGAGTTGCTTGGAAGAGAGTTGGAAAGAACTGCAACAATGCCGCTAAGAATTGGAGCAAAATGGAGGAACACAAGTACAAATTTCCCGGTGGAAATCCACAATTCCCGGTGGAAATCCCTATTTTCCGGTGGAAATCCCAATTTCCACATGGAAATCCCAATTTCCACATGGAAATCCCAATTTCCACATGGAAATCCCTATTTCCCGGTGGAAACCAATTTCCACATGGAAATCTAGATTTCCTAGAGCCCAACCCACAACCAACCACGCAGTGCGCGCGCGAAAGAAGCAATGGCGAGGTCGAGGTCGCTCTCCGTAAGGTGAAATAAAATTTCCAATCGGAAATCCAGATTTCCAATGGAAATTGAAATTTCCACATTTCCACGTGGAAATTCAGATTTCCTATCAAACACCGCTCAACACAACTTCAGATCAAGTACAGGCTGCGTGGAGCGCAACCACAGTGAGTTCTGATTCCAGAAGGCAACAAAGAAGTCCGTTTTATACCCCAACAAACAACAAAACGAAACACAACAACGTTTGAGAGGACAGTAGGATCAGTTATTCTTCGACGGGAGGAAACGAGATGGGCCCGGCGTTATGACCAGCGGGTCCTCGAAGCTGTCGTCCAACGTCTAAAACTCGTGGAAACACAAAGCAGACGAACCATCTTCGGCTCCCTCGGCGGCTCCTCGTCGATGGAGTCATCCATGCTGTCGTAGGGCTCGGCAGCCTCCTCCTCCATCTTCTTCAGCGGAGACTCCGGTGCGAGAAGCACGCTGCTCTCGGCGTTGGGATCAGCCTCGGCCACAACGACGTCGTTGACGAGCTTGGCAAGACAGCTCTCGACTTCCTGTCAAAAAGAATGGAGACGAAAATTTCGGTTACCTTCTTGTCGAGATCGATGCCCGGATCCGTCTTGTTCAAACACTCGTCCATGTGCTTCGAATGGTGGATCGAGTCGAACTTCTGCTTGGACAACGCCGCATACATCTCATCGACGACCTATGACAAAAATTGAAGACAAAGATTAGAAAGACCTTGATGTGCTGAACGATGGAGACGGTCTGGTCGTAGCCGGGCTTGGTGAGGAGACCCTCGACCGCGGACTCGTCGCTGCTCTGCTTCATCGGGTCGACGAGAGCCTCCGAAGCGAGCGAAGGAGGAAGAGACGAGTCCACGGGCAACACAGACGCCTCGTCGTCCTTGATGGGTGCTTCGCCGACCTCTTGCTGCAATAAAGACAATGTATTGAAATGCAATGAAGCTTACGATCTGCGGCGCCTCAGGGGTCTTGACTGCAGCAGGCTTCTTCTTCGCAGGTCCTCCCCTCGCTCCGCCACGACGCTTGCTCCCGGCGACCATCTTCGGCTGCGCTGCCACAACCATCTCCACCTCGATATCGCTGTCGCTCATGCTGACGAGAACGTAACTGCAAAGAAACGACTAAGTGACGGTCGACATGGAAATTCAGATTTCCACACGGAAATTCAGATTTCCACGTGGAAATTCGGATTTCAAGGAGCTCGCGACAACCAACCGCAGGACGCGCACCAAAAACATCCAGATTTCCACACGGACATCCAGATTTCGACAGGAATGAAGCAGGAAATTGAGATTTCCGCAGATTTTCAACAGCTTCGGAAGTAGAGACGCGATCAAGATAGAAGTGGGGAAAGTAACCGCTTAAGTTGAAACTCGGCAAACGACAAATTTCTGAAGAACAACTTTATCATTTTCCAACAAGAAACCAGAACCAACAGGAAACCAGAAAGAGAAGAAGACGGAGAAGAGTCGTCGAATCACTGGGCAGCGAAGAAAAGACGCAGCTCGGGAACCTTCTGCAGGTCGAAAGTTAGGAAAAGTTTTCAAGAACCCACGACTCGCTGCTCCACCAGAAGGGTGAAGGCACAACGCAGCTGGTCCGTCAGCTTCTGAGGGACCTTGGGCTTGAGGTTGTGCACGGCCACGTGGGCTTCGAAGTCTCCGAAGAGCGATCGAAGGAACTCCTTGAGGATCGGATGAAGGCCCTAAAATAACAAGTTCCTTCAACTAGAAATCGGATTACCTCGTAGAGAGTGGCAAAGTCTTGGCACACCGGAACGTTCTCCAGCGGAATCTTCATTTTCTCCTGCATCTCCGGATCAAGTGAAGCGTAGAGCGCCCTCGTGGCGTCGGTGACGAAGGCGAAGTTGTGGAAGTCGACGGAACGCACTCGTCCAGGACGACGAATCTGAAAGTGGATTGGTGAAATGAGAACTAATTCTACAAACCCTCGGAGCCGGTGGAGCCTCGTCCTCGTCTCCCGTCACATCGACATCAGAACCGGAGGTCTCGGCCGTAGGCTAAATAAAAATGGTTTCAGAAAGAGTGCAGAGCAAACCTGGCGTCCGCGTCCATTCGAGGAGTCCAGGCCGTCGATTCCACGTCGCTCCAGAAGACGTAGCACCGCCTTCATGTCCTAAATCAAAGTTGCGTCACAAAAAAGAGCAAAGTACAAACCCGTCCTTTGATGGTGACCGCCTTATCGCCTCGAACGATAGTCAATTTGTCATCTTTGTCCGCGGCCATCGTTCACCAGACAGAACCGTAAACAATTCAAACTGCAACAGCACGAAAATGAGACCTCAAGACAACACGAACATGGGCAAAATTCGGGATTTCCAAGAGCTCGCGGCAACCAACCACACAACGCGCACACAGAAGAGAGAATGGCGAGGTCTAAGGGCTCCCCTTAGGCAAAAGTCCCTCCCGCTCGGATTTCCATTTGGAAATCTCAATTTCCATTTGGAAATCTCAATTTCCAAGAGCTCGCGGCAACCAACCACACAACGCGCACACTGAAGAGAGAATGGCGAGGTCTAAGGGCTCCCCTTAGGCAAAAGTCCCTCCCGCTCGGATTTCCATTTGGAAATCTGGATTTCCATTTGGAAATCTCAATTTCCAAGAGCTCGCGGCAACCAACCACGCAGCGCGCACACTGAAGAGAGAATGGCGAGGTCTAAGGGAGATTTCCGGGCTTTTCTCTACAAGGCGTACAGTGGCCCACTCAAGCGAAGGAACGTCATCGAAATTTTCGGGGAGGCCCCGTTCACCTGACTGCCCTTTAGAGGTTCTTCGTGGTTGACAGAAGTGATTCGTGGTTGACAGAAGTGAAGCAGCAGTGAGTTTATTCGAAGCAACAAAACAACCATATCAATACATCTCACGAAGAGGCATCTCGACCAAAGCGAGGAACGTAACAAAAACAATTTTCAATTCTACCATGTGGGATTATAGGTGACAGCCCCATAGGCAACAACAACAAAGAACAATATCAATTTCGAACAAGGAGACACTAAAGATGGGGGAAGGGTCAGATCTTGACCAAAAGGCACACGTAGAAGTCCTCGAGACCCGCCTTCACCCTCTGCTGTTGCCGTGCTTCGAGAGGCCGATCATTGTACAAGGTCCAAGTCTTGCCATCGGCATTCCGCTTCCACAACTTGTAGTGGCCCGTGGAGATGTACTCGATGCCAGCAGCAAGCTTCCACGAAACACCTGGAAATTGAAATTTAACTTTGTTTGTTGAAGGAGGTTTATGAAAGGTGAAGAAGTGAACTCACCACCGAGTTTGAAGTTGGCAAGATTCTTCTCGCGGATCTTCAGTGGAATCTTTCGCCGCGGTCGGCCAGCTTCAATGAGGTACTGATGGAGGACCACGATGCAATAGCTGCTCGACTGCAAACCATTTGTAAATGTCCACGTTCAGGCAGACGAAACCTGGGTTATGCGGACGGAGGCACTGTTCGGTTGACGGCACTGTGGACACGTGGGATGCTCGTTGAGCCTCTGTCCAAGGAACAACTGCTCGAAGGAGGAGGGCTCCCCTGGCAACGGTACAAGTGCCGACAGAATGTCGAGCTGCAATGACAAGTTGCAAGGAGTGGAAAGTGTGACAAACAGTCTTGACATCGTTGCTGTCCCGAACTGTGACGTGTCCGCCGCGGCACGTGTACGTGGTCTGCACTGAGAAGCGCATCATGGCCTGCACAAGAATGCGTGTGTGTGTAAAGTCGTCGTGAAGAAACGACAAACCTGGAATTCTTCGGGCAACGTGTCCATCAGCTTGCACAGGAATTCTGCAGCGTCGCCTTCGCGTCCTTCTTCTGGTTCACCCGCACCATAGCCAGGAACTCGCGGTCGGAGTCGGAGAGTGTCCGTCGCAGCACCCGAGAAGATTCTCCGGAGCTCCCTCGCTGCTGCATGATCGAGCACCGCGTCCACAGCGTCGTCGGCAACATTCGTGAGTGAGAATCGAAGCTGCTCCATCGAGTAGAGGAGGTTCACCGGTGTGTTCACAAAGCAATGTGTGCTGTCTGGATTCGGCAGCATGAGCACCTACAAGTTTGTGGGTAAATGGAATGCGGGCAAGATGAGAAACCTCGGCAGACTGTCTGCCGGCGACGACTGCGGTTCCAGTTCCTCGGGAAGTCGACGGAGCGACGACCTTGCGCGGAGGCGACCTTGTCGTTGAAGATGACGGACTGCGGAAGCGCGGACGAGACACGGGCTTCTTGCCTGCGGGCTTCGGTGTAGCCTGCAACTTGTCGTCGTGTAAGTAGATGGCATAGGAATGGCGAACCTGTCCGACAACAAGAACGGCAGAAGCGTTTGCCGACGCGGAGCCCGGCGTCTTCTTCCACTCTCGTGTCTTCGAGCGAGCTGCAGTACGAGTGGTCGGCAATGGAATTTCGACGGCACCGATTGACTTTCTCAGCCGATTGTAAGCCTGAACGTTTCAGCATGAAACCAAGTGACAAACCTTGATGGAGGCACGAGACGCGAACATCCGATCTTCATGGAGATCGACGAGGTGGAGACCTTCGAGGTTTCGGACACGCGAGAGCGCCACGTATGCCTGTCCGGCGGCGAAGAAGCTCGACGTACCGATGAGCGCCGAGTCCAAAGTCATGCCTTGCGCTTTGTGCACCGTCGCAGCGAAGGATGTGGCGAGAGGAAATTGCCGGCGTGACATTCGCTGGTTGAGGCCCGTCTCGAAAACGGCGGACACCTGTTGTGCTCCACGTTGAAGAGAAGAAGAAGAGAAACGCCAACCTTCTCGATGGTTGTTGGCGAAGGCTGGGCGTCGAACTGCACGATCAGTCGATCAGGCTCCGTGGATCCAAGGGTGACGATCTCAGTCAACACTCCCGTTGCACCATTCACAAGTCCGCAGCTGGCATTGATGTTCCTCCTCAGCATCACTCTTCCTGAAATGAATCAGATTGATGAGACAACAAGAAGAGGTTCGAACCTCCCACAGCGACTCGCAGAGTCTCGACGAGGCCACCGGCTCTTCTGGCATCCAATTCCTTGTGTGCACGACGCTTAGCCTTGCGAGGGGGCTTGTCGGCAGCTCGCGTGAGGTCATACTCGGCTCGTTGGTAGATTCTCTCCACCGGCTCGTCACCACCGGCTGAAGAGAACAGTTGTTAACCAATAGCTAGCTACACACAAACCTCGGCGATTCGTTCGGTTGCGTTGCACCGAGTCTTCAGCTTTGATCTCGACCACACTCAGTCCCAACTCCTCCATGACAGCGTCGTTGAACATGTCAACCTCGACGACCGTGCCGAAGAGGGCCATAGCGCGCGGATCCGTCTTCATCAGCTCTGCGTAGAACTTGGCCGCGGCCTTCGTCTCAGACTCCGTCGACTCCGAAGAAGAACCGTCGATGAGCCGCGTCTTGAGGAACTACAAGAAGATTGGCAGTGAAATGAGTCGCACACAGTAACAAACCTTCGTGTCTGCCTCCGTGAGCTGCTGCGTCCGAAGACGGCCCATGACTTCGGCGTACTCAAGATCGTCTTTCTGACGCATGTTTTGCGTGAGCTCGACATAGGCGAAGCCGGAGAAGAGGTTCAGCGTTGGTGCGCAGCCTCCGAAGAAGCGAGCCACCTACAAGTTATCCCTCGCGAACGTCAAAGAGCACACACCTGTTGACCGAGCAGAGCGTCGAAGATCGGCGAGCCAGAGACCGGCATCAACTGCAGAAGATCACCAAACAACAAGAGATTGCAGCCTCCGAAGACGGCGTCGCTGTGCATGATCTCTTGAAGCCGTGTGTGGATTTTCGCCAACATCACGTTGGACACCATTGAGACTTCGTCGATGATCAGAAGACGAACACGCGAGAACTACAAGGCGAGTGTCATGGTATGAGACTAGCGAAGCGAACCTGATGCCTTAGCGACGTGACTTGATCGGCACTTAGCGGCGGCATGATCGGCTCACGTCCATGTTGCACTCCCATTTTGAGAAGTGAGTGAAGTGTGGATCCCTTGATCTGGATCGCAGCCAGACCGGTCGGCGCCGCAATGAGGACTCCTGGACGCTGTGAGCGTGAGCCGTCGTTGGCGAACCTGAAGGTTGCGCTAGTTGACGCATCGAGAATGACCCAAACCTCTCCGTGATCTCATCGGCCAACGTGTTGATTAGGAACGACTTGCCAGTTCCAGCTGTTCCAGAAACGAAGATCTTCAGAGGCTCAAGTTGTCGGCGCAGCGACTCCACATTCTTCTTCTTCTCCAATGCACTGAGCGTGCGATCGTCTTCCAGACGCTTGATCTCGGCCTTGACGGCCTCCTGCAAGCGGTTATAGCTGAAGAGAGCCGCGAACCTGCGACTCAATGGCGTCGAGCACCTTCTCGTAGACTGACGTCTGTTCCGCGTTCAGATTCGAGATGTCCTGGGCGTGGCGATCCGTGTCGACGAGACGATCGAACACTTGCAGTTCGCCTGCATCCTCCACATCGACATCCACTCCGGCGCACTGCATCAACTTTCGTTGTTCTTGACGGCGCTCGTACATCTCCCGAGTGGAACGCGCGAGCTGCTCGTGATAACTGCTGAAACGGAAAGACTCGTTCAAACAGTTGAGGGAAAGGAAGCATACAGCAGGAGCATGATGTCCGTGTAAGCGGTCGCATCGTCGGCGTCTCCACTGCTCTGCAGTTGCTCGAGAAAGGCGACCCAGCGTTGTTCGTACGACTCGAAGACTCTGCCAGGCGTCTCCAGCATCTTCTCTTCGTCCCTAAATGCGTTATATTGGAAATGGAAGACGACAAGCAAACCTCCAGGGGATCATCAACATCACGAGTCTTCGGTAGAAGTCCTCACGGCTCTCTTCAGAGGCTGGGTCAAGCGTCGGGTAGTAGAGCCGAGGCACTTTCGGTTTCCCGAGCCTTCGAAGCTGCTTGACAGGAGTGCTGCCCGTGATGAGGAGAGGCCGCTGATCCGCAGACAGACTTTCCCAATTGTAGAATGGACTTCTCGGACAGCGCACGTGATACCTTCCCAAGAATGGGTTGGACTGTTGGCCAAGTGGCGCGTCTTCATCTTCGTCCTAGAGATTGAAGTGGACGAATGGAAACACAAACCGGCGCCACCGTGCTCCGCTGTCCTGGTCCTCCTGCTCCCAGCTTCGACGCCTCGAATTGCACCATGATGGAGAAGTAGGAGGCGTTCTCGAGTCGGTTGTCTCGTCCGGGGTAATATGTGTCCGCCATGTTCTCCAGATACATGGGTCCATCACCCTGAAATCAAGACGTTCATAAGCGACATGTGACTCCTCACTCTGTCGTCCTTCTTCTTCAGCATCCTGTGACGGTGGTCCACATCGTCTGTCGGGATGAACACGTGCGAGCTGTCGAAGAGCCTCAAGTTGTGACCCATCAAGGTGTCAATCATCTCCGGCATGCCCACTTCGCGTTTCCTCAGGAGGTCCACAAGTGCCTTGAATCCCTGAAGAGAGGGAAAGATGGAAGGCGAAATGCAGACAAACCTCGGTCGACGTGTGCGCTGACGCAAGCGACTCTCTCGCGCCTCCACCCTCCTTGCTGCTTTCGTGCTTTGAGGCATATCCGGTCACGTAATTCACCACTTCTTCGGTCGTCGTGGCCACAAACTGCACATCGATGTTGCCTTGCCAAGCCAGGAGTACGGCGGGATTGTACTCGTTGAGCCATTCCTCGACTCCTTCCTCTCTTTGCAGCTCATAGCCTTTCACTCGTGCGCCTGGCACACCCAGCAACATCTTCTGGACGTCTTCGGTCATGCGCGGTCGGGCGAGGACACGGCGCGGCATGCCGAAACGGCATACCGTCTTGAGCTGAACGGGGAACACGTTTTCAAAAGAGAGAGACAACGAACTTGGCCGTTCACTTTGATGGTCCTCTTGCAGGTTGCTGAGTGATACGACCAATGTTGTTGATGCTCCATCACGAGCTTGTGCAGTTCCGGCTCGAGTTTCTTGTCCGGCAAACGAGCGGTGACCTTCTCGGCGATGTACTGGATCTTCTAAGGCGACTCTTGTTAGAGGAGTGGAAATTTCGAAGTACCTCGGCATCGCTTGCGCTGAGCGCCGGAGCGTCACTGCACCACAACAATCCATGGATGTGCTCGGTACCCCTCTGCTGATACTCGATCCGTGTGTAGTAATGCTGCACGCGACCGAGCGGTCCTCCCTGCTCATCCTTCGGACACAACACTTCTGAGAGCATCGCTCTGAACTACAAACACTCAGCTTTGCTTCGAGTCTGGAAACAAAGTCATACTCTGGACTGGAAGTGGCGGCAGAAGAAGAACGGATCACGTTCGATGTACTCCCTGATGTTGTCCTTCGTCACTTCTGATCCATAGACCTTCTGGTAGGTCTGCAGCACCTCCGTCCAGTCGCGTTCAGCCGGGTTGAGTGTCAAGAACCATGTGGGCGGTCCAAAGACTGCGACGTGAGCTCTAAGCTCCTTCCTGCACTCCTCCCAATAAGCCGCATGGCCTCGGAGCTGGCGGGCAGCGGTGGAGAAGGCGATCTGAAAGTTTCATTTAGACTGGAGAGGAATGTGGCTAACCTGCTGGTCGTCTGTCGCGTCGGCGAGCAGTTCTTCGAATCGATCAGGATCATAGGCGGACTTCGCGAGCCGAGCTCGGATTCCGAGGCTCGACAGTAGGTCGCTTTGTTCAAAGAGCCCATGCACAAAGGCGATGTAGGCAGCGTCGATGGCGAATCTCCTGTCTTCAGTCTGCATCTCCCATCTCACCAGCTGGCGTTTTTCGACTTGCTGCAAGTAGTGTACGAATCAGTGAGAAGAAAGAGTGAGTTTCGAACCTTCGGTCGTCGCTGATAGAAGCCAAACGTGCCTCTCGGAAAATGCCAGGGAAAAGCAAGAGCGTCGACGTTCTCCGTGTCGATGGGAATCACGTCATATGGGTTCTATACACTTCAGTTCAAGAGTCAAATAACTATCTAACCGGTTGGAGAAGGTACCGCTCGTAAGCAGTTCCTGCGACTCCTTTGCCGCCAACTTCTTGCACAACTCGTGGCTCCATCTCGTCGTGGAGGAGAAGAGTCGGATCTTGTGCATCGGTGGCGACGAGATCGCGCACTTCCGCATCATTCTCAGCACCGCGTTGGAAGCTCACGCAACCGTCCGAGAAGACAAACGCCTCATTGATCTCCACGTCCGCATACAGCGGGTTGCACTTCTTCAGCCACCGAAGAGCCTTCAGCACACGCGGCAGACAGACGAGCCGCTTTGCCTCCACCTCGCTCTCCACCAGAATCGTCAGCCCAACGTCTGATGGCAAAGTCTTCACCACGTGATCGACTGTGCCTTCCGTCGGCACCGGCAGCATCACCATCGCTCCTAAAACAGCGAGGGTTCGGGTAAGAAGAAATGCTGCAAACCTCGAGCGCCTTTCATTCCGGTTTTCTTGCCGCCAATGTTCTTCATGTGAATCGTGGACCGGATCGGTCGGACACGCTGGATGAGGGCTTTCTCGATCCAGTTCAACTGCTTGAGACACTCAGGCACATCGTCCGCCTTCACGTTGTTTGTCAGCGAGAATCGCGGAATCGGGTTCATGGTCTTCGTCTCGCGGACACATGCACGACAGAACATCGGCTCCGTGGCGTTCGGATCGATGAAGTCGCCGATCTAAAGAGCACCGTCATTGGATGGAAACTTGAATGGAAACTGACGTCGGCAGCGGTGGTCTTCTGAAGTTCCTTCAACGATCTGTACTTGCGGCAGACGCTGCAGAGGTACACCTCCAAGTCGCCGATCTTCTTCTGGAAGCCTTGGATCTTCTCTCCGTGCTGCTCGAGCGTCTCACTCTAAAGAAAGTTGCAAGTGTTCAACTGTGACGAACCTGGCTGTGATGCTCTCGAGACTCGGCGGATGTTCGTAAGATAGCCGTCTCAATCTTGTCGCGAATGGCTTTCGGATAGGCCTTGCAGCGATCGACCACTGAGGTCAGCTCGGCGAGATCTTTGGCTTCGAAGCGAGCGGCACCAGCAACAACGAGTGCTCGAAGGCACGCACAAACGGCATTGATGCGAGAGTGCAGCGAGCGGAGCCCTGCGTAGCACGGCTCGTACTGCTTCAACACGTCAAACGGGCACATCGCTGAAGGAGAAGATTGTTTAAGAAACAATGCACTCCAAAACCTAGAGGACCGCGACTCTTCGTGAACTTCTCGGCGAGCTCATACTGTCCGAGGGACACGTTCTTCACGTACTCGAGGATCATCCGCTGCAGCCACAGCGCTGTCTCAGCTGTCATCGCCTCGCACTCCCTCGTGCATCGCCGGACCATGATCATTCGTCGCAGCATGGCCGGACCGGCGGGACCGACGGCGGCTTCCAAGTCGCGATCCTGAAAGACGAGTTTTGAAATGGACTGAGGAAGCGCAAACCTGATTGAGCACCTCTTCGACTTCTTTCTGTGCCGCTTGCTCAGCTTCATCTCGAGGCGCGGCTCCGATGTTGGCTTCGTTCTCTTCGAGGAGATCGTCACCCGTCACGGCCGGCTCAATGTCCGACTCTGGAGGCGCTCCTAAAGCAATACGTGGAAGAGAAGGAGAGACGAACGGCGTCCTCGAGGACTGCTGAGCTCGGGAGTAGCGTCATCGGCGGCTTCTTGTAGTGCGCACGCTCCACCTTCCATAAACTCCTTGTAGAGCGCGGGGAAGAGGTCGTTCATGGACGAGGCACCGTCTTCAGAAGCGTCGGCCAGGTGGTATCGGACACGACCGACTCGTCGCAAGGCCTAAAGACAAGTATTTGGGTCGCTCCCCTTTGAAAACGGGGACCAAATGAAAACCCTCAAACCGCAATCGCCTGCACCGCAACCCCCAGACCGCAACCTTTCGGCTGGGGTAACAGTGAGACGGTGCTGGTGTGAGGCAAAAGGGGCCGTGGCAAAACGCCAAATTGGAAAGCTTGCCCGCTATACCTCACCGGCCAACTCGGAGCTGTAACCTTTCAGGCGAGTGGCCAGTCGGTATGGCTCGGCAGCGAAAAGAAAGACAAACAAAACGACACAAACGACACTTTGAAAACGAAAAGAACTTGTTTCTCCGAGCTATCACCTTTGAAACCAAGGCGACCGCAAGAATAGTTCCCTCGGGGCCCACAACTTGACCAAGGATCAAATGAAAACAATGATGCACCTTGACAGCCACAGTCGTTCCGGTTCCGCACCACACGCCTTCCGTCGCCTGCTTCTTCAGAGCCACCAGCTCCTTCTTCAGCTGTTCCTCCGCAGCACGTCGAACGAAGCATACATCTCGGTAGCCGCGATGCACTTGAGGCAGAGCCTCCTAAAAATAAAGGATTGTTAGAAGAATATATTCACGAACCTTCACAGCGTCTACCCAGCCGTCATCTTTTCGCGGTTCTCCGACCTTGTTAGCGAGAACTCGCAGCTCGAAGAGCCCATCGACAGCTCTGGGCGGAAGCTTTCGCCAGATCTTACGAGTCCGACTAAACAGAGCAATATAAGGAAATGGAATGGTGAACTGACGTGTGCAGCTTCGAGCGAGTCTTGCCAGCCGCTGCCATGTGTCGTCCATCTTGAGCCGGTGGCAGCTTTCGCCAGATCTTGCGAGTCCGACTAAAGACGGCAATAGAATAAAATGGAATGGTGAACTGACGTGTGCAGCTTCGAGCCAGTCTCGCCAGCCGCTGCCATGTGTCGTCCTTCTTGAGCTCGAAGACGGTTGATGATCGAGGCGAGCTCGAGAACGTCCTTCTGTCTCAGTCGCTTGAATGAGGCGAGCAGACGCGTGAGTTCCTCATCGCTTCCTTCTCGTCGTCGCAGACTGAGAAGCGTCCGCAGCCCACGTCCGAACGAGACGCTAAAGAAGAGTATTCAAAAGGGAAATTCTAACTCACATCTTCCTCTTAGGCACGAAGACCTTGCCCGTTGCGACTGCAGACGCAACGCGTCGCGCTCGTCGCTTCGCTGAGTCGAGCCGACGGCCTGCTGCTCCTGAGACTCGTCGTCCCTCCTTCTTCTTCACAGCTTCTCGCTCGCGCACTTCGGCGCTGAAGCGAGTTGTTGAAATAGAAGGAAAGAGTGAAACCTTCCACGGGATCGGCGCATTCGTGTCCGCTGCTTCGTTAGCTCCTCCTCTCTCTTCTCATCCGACCGACGGGCACGATATCGCGCCATCTGCAGACGCTTCTGCTCGCGTCGGACTTTTTCTGAGACCATTCTCTGAAAACGACGACAGATAAAACAATCAATAGCTCAGTGCAAAACGAGGCAGTTCACATAGAAATAAGCATTTTCAATGTGGAAATTAGGATTTCCGTGTGGAAATTTGGATTTCCATGGGGAAATTTGGATTTCCAAGAGCTCCAGAGACAACCAACCGCTCAGCGCGCACCACAAGCAAAGAATGATGAGGTCACAAGGTCAAGCAGCTCTTCACGACAATTTCATCAGTGGAAATTTGGATTTCCGTGTGGAAATTTGGATTTCCGTGTGGAAATTTGGATTTCCATGGGGAAATTTGGATTTCCAAGAGCTCCAGAGACAACCAACCGCTCAG
>JAQIXL010001824.1:0-15657 GCA_034700245.1 Poikilolaimus oxycercus | reverse complement strand
GGGATTCCCAAGCAAGAGACACTTCTCCCCTTCTCACTTTCAACCAAGAGCTTCAAGTGACCCCGAGCCTCAGAGCATGTAGAACAGATGGGCCAAACGTACATGTGCTCTTCAATAGCCAAAGTGCTCGGGACAACTTTAGCTCTTTTCAGAGCTTAGTCCAAAGAGCTATGAGCATAGAAAGCGATTGGAACTAACCAATAGTCACTTTGAAAGCGACCGCGCACCAAAACAGTGCGCACACCAAATGCGCGCACACAAACAAATGAAGGCGCACATGCAAAATCATAGAGCTTTCATAATTTTCGCTATTTCTTGTGTTTCTGCTATGGAACCATGTTGTTTTGACTTCACAGAACGATTCAGCGCCCCCAAAAACCCCCAGTAGGGCCCTAACAACACAGCTTTTATAAGAAAAAACGCAATAAAAAGCCAAATGTCACAAGCGTTGGGTCGACCCCCACTTTTATCTTAAGCGCGAGGATGGATCCCGAGGCGAAAATGGGCGAATTGGCATGGACGAACTCGGGATAAGTGCAGTAAGTGGAGAGATTCTGAAGGCCGCTTCGGGCACAGCGGAAGAGTTCGAGACGAAGACTCGTGTTGGCTTCGTTAGTCATTCCGTTGATGACATCAAGTCCAAGCCAGACGTCTTGTTCGGCGGGCTCGCCGAAGCCTTCGACGTAGTCGTGCATCGTCTTGTTCGCGTTGAGGTCCTTGTGGGCATTGCCCATGAGGGTCCATCCTCCTCCTAAACTCTTTCTTCAACTTCAAGAGGCAAGTCGAACCCTGAGTGGTCTGGTCGCAGTAGACTTGGAGGGGAGAGAAGGCTGGGTGGCCGGCGAAGGGATAAGGTGGGTTGATGGTGTATACGCCGTCAGTCTTCGCGCCGTGGTAGAGAAGAAGATCGGCGCAGTGTCGAGCCGGAGTATACTTCTGACAGTTGTCGTCGCTCCAGAAGTAGTTGCACTCGCAGTTGTAGCTTCCTAAATAGTATTTACCGGCGGCGCTACGCGCCACTGGCGCGTATACCGGTGACTACAAAGCGTGTAGACCATTGCCTCTCCCCTTCTCCTCTGCCCCGACGACTGGAGCTGTGTAGAATACTGCCTCGCCCTCCTTCCCCCCTTCTCCCCACGCTCACTGGTGCAACACAGAAAACTGCCCTTTCTCCCTCCTTCACTCGCCCTCTGAAGCAGCATATAATACTCTCCCTTCCCCTTTCTCCCCTCGACCTCTGGAGCAACATAGAACACTGCCCCTTCTCCCTCCTTCCCTCGCTCACTGGAACAACATAGAACACTGCCCCTTCTTACCTCCCTTCCCCCTTCTCCCCTCGACCTCTGAAGCAGCATAGAACACTGCCCCTTGTCCCTTCTTCCCGCGCCCATTGGAGCTGCATAGAACACTCCTCCTTCTCCCTCCTCTCTTCGCCCTCGGAGCAGCATAGAACGTCTTCCTTCTCCTCCTCCCCTCGTCCACTCGAGCAGCCTAGAACACTCCCCCTTCCCCTCTTCCTCTCATCCCCTGTTGCAGCATAGAATACTTCCCTTTTCCCCTCCTCCCCTCGTCCACTGGAGCAGCATAGAATACTAACTTGCCTCTCCGCTCCTCAGCCACGGAAACTGCACAGAATACTCAACCCCCTTCAGCGCTTCCGCTCAACTCCTCATTGCGCTGCGCACTCGCGGTGCGCGCACCAAGTGTGCGCCCGTAAATGTAAATTGAAATGAAATTTTTAGTTGATTTTCAATCTTTTCGCTTTTTATCGTGTTTCTGTCTTGGAACCATGCTGTTTTCTTTGCGGGAAACGATCCAGGGCCCCCGAAAACCCTATAGGCACCGTCCTTGCACCGAACCACCGGCGAAAACCTGCATAAGTGCTGCACACGCAGACAGACACACAGACAGCGCCGATTATATAGTGTAAGGATCATGCTGCTGAAATATTTTTTCATGGACTGAAAAGCAGTCACAAACCTGACCACTTTATCAATGTTAGCGTTTCTCCAAGAGGTTTGACCTTTAAAAATGTACGTTTCTGGATCGTAGACATCGAGAAAATTTCCGCTTGCGTAGAACAAAAGCCGAGTCTGCTTGGACGCAGCCGTATAGTAGCTCATTTCAAGAACGATGAAGTTGGTGAAAAAGTGTTTGTAGAGCAGCTTCTAAAGATTTGGCTGTTAGGGAGAACTTGTCTGCCTGCTGAACATTTGGGAGTCGAAAGAAGTCATCAAAGCTTTCGAGGAGGAAAGCAAAGATGTCCGTAATATCGCCAATAACACAACGTTCCTGTTCCTCATAAGTAGCGCGTCGTGATACGAGTCTCTTCGCGTTGCCCGATTTCTCTAGCCTCTTCTGGCGTAAACTCGTGTAAGCCGCGGATAATTTAGAAAGCATCGGTGTTTCAGCTATCTGGCAATTTTGTGCGGAGCAGGTTGCTTCCGCTTCTTGATCTTCTGATTGAGATTTCGTCCTCCCCTTTCGCTTCTTCAACTCGCGTCTAATTTGCTGCTTTGTTTGACGCTCAATTACTTCTGAAACTATGTAACCCAAGTCGCCATCGATCAAACCTTCTTCTTTCATTCCGCATTCAATGCACTTGTGAAACCTACACGCTGAGCACGTATTTCTCGTGTCTGAAATTTGTTGAGGGTCATAAAACTCACAAACCATCAGAAATAACACACTGTCCACCATTGTTGCAAGGTGCGTGCGAGGAAGAAAGGACAGCTCGACGAAAGAAAGCCGCACATGCACGACAGGAACAAGCACCAAAATGCCAGTGAGTGGCGGGAGCGGAGCAGACGCGGCACGTGCCCGGTGACATGGCCAGCGATACAAGGAACAGTCGAGGAGGTGATAGGAACGAGAGAGAAATCGATGGTCTTTCTTTCCCAGTGGCCTGCCTTGGAAAGTGTGGAGAAGGTCAAGAATCGAACAATTTGCTTATCGGTATAAATTTGCAGGTTTTGAATGTCTGAACAGTTTTGACATGTCTTGTGTCTCGACAGAATGTCTGGACAAGAGCGACGGTCTATAAAAGACCTCAAAATGTATTCCGTGGTCTCTTTCTACGATGGCGAAGGTTCGTCCGGTCGTCTTCTTCCTCCTCTATCCAGCTGCCTCCTCTCCTCTGCCTCTTCGTGTGAGACTAACGAGCCTGCTTGCAGGAAATGGAGTCGTACTTCGGCGCGCTCTTCAAGATCGACAAGACGGACGACGAGAAGTACTTCGGCGCGCTCTGCAAGATCGACCTGCAGAACACGGAGAAGGACGAAGAAGGAAACGTCATCGCCGGTCAAAACACCATCTTCTACACGAGCAAGGCCGTGTGAGTCGGCGGGGAGAGTAAATCGGCCTGGGAAATAATCTCCCGGCCGAAAAACTGCTACCGTAACCATGTATCCAGGGGATAACAGTGTGCGCTTGCAGGTATGCAGTGGACAAGAAGCTGGGCGAAGGCGGCTGCGGCCAGGTCTACCTGGTGACGCGTCGCCCCGAGCGCAAGCAGTACGCACTCAAAACCGAGGGCAAAGCGGCCGATGAGTCTACCAAGCGGTTGAAGGTAAAACATCCCACTGTCGGAATAAAGATTTGAATGTGTTGTTGACCTTTGAATGAATGAAGATGTTTTCAGAAGGAAATGATCACGTACCGGGCGGTGATGCGGATGCAGCGCTCGCAGCCGTGGAAGGCAAGCCACCTCATTGGCTGCGTCGACATCGTGCGCCTTCCTTCCTCTCTCAAAGAAGAAAGACTCTTAGGGCCAGAACGACATGTTCAACTTCGTCGTGATGCCTCTCCTCGGCGTGAGCGTCAAAGACCTCCTCGACGCGAACAAGATCGAGTACGTGTGCTTACTGTCAAAGAGCACCACTTCACTGAAAGAGACCCAATACTGATTGGTTGCTTTAGCTTCATCTCGGCGATGAGGATGGCCGTCCAGATGCTCTCCGGCATCCGCGAGCTGCACACCATCGGCATCATGCACCGCGACCTCAAGCCCGACAACTACATGTTCAAGGGTTTATTTCAAGAAGAAGGGAGCAAGACCACAGGTGGGGCCTCGCACTCGCGGCTTCTCCTCATGGACTACGGGATGGCAACTTTCTTCGAGAACTCCGATGTTGCCGAGGAGAAGTTAGCAGAAAGTTTAAGACCGAAGCCTTTCAAGGAGATCCGCCTACAACTTCATCGGGACGACGGAGTACGCAAGTCGCGCGAGCCACGAGAAGAAGGCCCAACACCGGAAGGACGATCTGGAGTCCTGGATCTACGTGGTAATTTAGCATAATAAAATTTTTGAATCTGGGACTCAAATTTTCAATGCAGATCATGGAGCTCTTCCACCCACTCCTTATGCCATGGTGCAAGGTGAAGGGCGACGCGGAGGTCCTTCGTGTCAAGCAGTTCCTCATCGCCGGGCATCGTTCGTCCATCTCACCTCTAAGATCTCTTCAGTCCGCCTCGTCTGGTCGATCGTGCCGAAGGAGTTCAGCAAATTGCTGCAGAAGATCGGCAAGCTGAAGCGGTCCGACCCGCCCAACTACACGCAGTACGAGAAGATGCTCGAGGTACTTCCCAATTGAGAGACACAAGTGGCGGAGTTGCAGAAGATGTGCCTCCAGTACGGCGTCCAGCCCTACGGCCCATTCCCATTCATGAGTCCCCTTTGATAAATGATCTCAAGGGCGAGAAGAGTTCACAAGAACATTACATTCAGTCGGAAGATTGCTGCACACTGGTTATAACAGTTGATGTTGATACTACCCTCGGAAGGTCCTCTTGTGATTGAATGGCACGTTTGTTGCTCACGTGTTGCTTGCCAAATAGTTTCTTTCTACTGCGAGCGTTGTAATTTACAATCATGAAATGCCTTTCAGACAATCTCCTTGATTCTGATGCCAGCTGTGGTCCGCTCCACTCTTTTCTTAATCTGTGTTAGGCTGCCGTGATGAAGCTGTAGAAAGTTGTTATTTAGTTTTGTCAGCTGAAGTTCATAGACGAGTCAGCACAATATAGACAAGCCAATGGAAGAAAGTTCTTATTTGCCTCCTTGAGGCGTCCAAAAATTGCCTATGGCGCCCATGTTTCAGGGGCCATGGCGGGCAATTGGGAAAAGTTTTCAACCAGCAATAAACGCACCTCGGCTAAGCCTCATTGGTCACGTTATCGCCTCTGCGCAAAGCTGAAGAAAACCTGAAAGGATAAGAGGGAAATGCGGGATTGCCGCGTATTCACACCGGGTTAGCACTTCGAAGGCTGTCGCTGACTGGATTGCCGTTGGCAATGAGAAGTCGACCAAGGTCTCTTGGGCCCAAATTATGCGGCGTCGGTCACCGAGCGTCGTGGCGGGCGCTTGTGAGCCAGCTTCTTGGCGGTAGAGTGCGGTGGATGGAGTGAGCGTGGGGGCTCCGAGGAGGTTGAGGTGTCCGTTGACCGAGCGTCCGGGCGAAGCGCGGCGCCGCCAGGGGTGAACTTGGGCAACCGAGAACGTCCCGGGCGAGCAAGGAGAGGCGAACCGGCCCAGGCCCGAAAGGGAGCAAGCAAAAGCCTCCGCGCCGTGCAGTCGCCGGATAGCGCACGAGAGGATGTCCGCCTCGTCGGCCTGCGCGATACCTCCAGACCCGCACTCATTTTTGCTCTTTCTCACTTCAACTTTGATTTGTTTGTTCCTTTTATAGTACTCGTGTTCGTAAAGGCCCCGTGTTTCGGGGCTAGACGTTGAAGTTTCACTTTGCGAAATGAAGTCTTCCGTAGCATGTCTACTCAAAACAAACGAGAGAAAGTTTATTTTGTGTCTTTCGTTGTTGGTGGGATTGTCTTGTAGGACGCGGGGTTGAATTCGGTCATCTTGAGGAGACGCGCCACCTTGTAGACGCACTCGAGGTTGATGTCGCGCTCGCCTTCGTTCGTCACCATCAGAACATGCTGAACTTTCATTCTTCTAATAAGACTTGATCCTCACCTTGAGAGGGCGCTCGCTGTTCACCGGCTTCCAGAGCGTGTCGCGGTTGATGTGATACGTCGAAGTCGGCCTCCTTAGATTTTCCTTTCGTTTGAAATAGGGGTCTTACTTCTCACGCTGCAGAAACAAGGTAATGACTCGTCCAAAATGCTTCATCATTTTCTGCGACGGAGTTCTCTCCAAAAGGAAATTTACCGTTTGTGTGTATTGGTCTGTTCCATTCGGCAGACTGAATGAAAAGATGTCTTCTTCGAGGAGAATGTCTACCTTCCATAGAAGAGGACGCGCACATTGGAGTACGGGTAGTCGCCAGCGAGGCGATGCATCTTTCCCAGCCAGATCACCTAGAGCCGTTTTCAATGAAGAATCACTGCAACCTCGTCGAGCGCTGGCGCCACGGCCCTGCTGAGGACTCCGAGCTGAAAGTTTGCCCTTTAGAATTTTGTGAGATGCGCACATCTTTCAACGACGAAAGAAGCGGTAAGCCGGTGCCCTCGCCGGCGGCCTGAATCGTGTCTCCTTTATGAAACAGATTACATCACGGCATTTGTTGCGGAAAGCCTCGTAGTAATCGCGGACGATGCTTCCGATAGGCTGCGTATACGAACGCTCATTGGCCATTTCAACTAAGCGCTCCTTTTTTGATCTAATTGTAAGCCATTGTCGCACAGTTCTGGCCGATTTTCCAATCCAAAAGACCGAACACGCGGCTCATGACCCGCGATGTGCGCTCGCTTTCCTTGTACTTCTCCACGTTGACCGGACCGAAGGTGTGCTTGCCCTTTAACTAAAGGAGATCCATTCTGTGTGATTCATTGTTTGACCTACAATTGTTTGCACGCCCTTGATGATCTTTGACACAGTAGCATTTTCCAAACAACCAGGGCACCCTGCAGAACAAATGTTTTCGTTCTTTCAGTGACTTCTTCCTACTTTCTGCGGTCCCTCTGCAGGACGATGCGCAGCCGATTTCAGCGAAGAAGCCTTCCATATCCACTGGCATATTGACCTGATACGGTTCGCGTCGATTTGCGCCAATTTCCAAAGTGCCCGTGATTTTGTCTGGGAGTTTTAGTCCTATGTTATCACAAAAGACGCACCTGTAAAATGCTTATTGGCACGCAGCATGCCGACAAGGGTGGCTCCCGTGCCCATTCCGCCAACGAAAAATTGCATTTTCTCGATCTATAAGGATTATCGCAGCCACTCTCTAGATACTCCGAAATGTTCGTGATGATGGTGCAGGAATCTGATGGCCATTGTGATGTCGTCGAGCCCGCGGTTGGCGGCGAATTCGTTCGGCTGGTCGAAGTTATAAAAGCCTTCAAAGAACCTGTCCTTCATTGTACTTTAACTAACCGAAGATGCCCTGGCGATACTGTACAACAGCTAAGGCGACATCGTTTTTGGAGTAGAAGGCGGCTGAAGTATGTCGGTTCAGAGTAAATTGAGGGCAATTCAAACGCACCTAGACCTTCGAAGCGCTCTTTGGTGAAGACGGTGGTCGCATAGTCGCCGCCGTGCACGAGAAACAAAATCGGGACGTGCTTTTTCTGAAAGTGCTAAATTTCCCTTTTGCTGTCGATAATAACCGCCACTGGCAAAGAGATCCACAGCGTCAGGCAGTCCATTTCGCCCTTTGTCGAATCTTCTTCAATTGTCTATAGAGCATTGAAGGTGTTTCCAAAAGGCGCACCAGGCACGGTTTGGGTATTTCTCTCGCATCATAGTCCTGTTCGCCAAGGAAGTCGATCATCTCGGGCTTCTGAATAGCTCTTCTTTTGACCTACGAGAGAGTTGAACCTGGAATGGCTTGACTTTCTTGGAGTAGGGCACGCCATAGAAGACATTCACTTCCTGAAGAGATTCCCTCTTTTGTTGGATGGTGAACCTTCTGGCCGAACTGTTTACGCGTGCCACGGATGTAGCCCACGCCGGGGAGTTCGATGAGAGGATCGTCGTCAGCCGGCCGCATCGACAGGCCGAAGACCGTCGCCACGATGATGCCCGCTGCAAGGCTTCCGTGAATGGCCGATTCACACATTCAAACATGATAGCAATCGAACAAATTTATTCAAATTTTTTTTGCAAATGTTGAATTTGCATCAATCGCAGCCACTGACCCCAGACAACAGCAATGTAGAGGCTGGTTCGACGGGCGAAGCGCCACATCTGACCGTGTCGCAGCTCCGATAGCTCCTCCTCGAGGTCGAACTCCTACAGCCTGTATTCGTTCCGCTTTAAGCCACGAACCCTCATGTCGTGGACCCCTTCGAGGGTCTTCTGCCGCCTCTTACGGCGCAGCTTCATCCGCTTTCGGTGGCTAAACTCTTCTTATTAGTTTGAAAGAGACTCACTCAGCGGTGGCCGTCGGCGCGGCGGTCTTCCAGTGCGGGCGAACTTTGCGTCTCTTCACTTCGGCCATCTCTGCAAGAGAATTCGTCTTGAGGGTTAGAAGTACCTGATCGAGGAATGCAGCCGCTCAACGGAAGAAGACAATGCTTTATGACACATGACTGAAATTCAGATTTAGGCCATCTTTCAAGACGATGCCATGCTAAAAATAATGAAATCCGAACGATGGTGCCAGATGAGGACCAAATTGCGAGCTATGCACATGAGTAATCTCGAAGCGTGTTCTAGGGTGTTCGCCAAAACCCAAAACGGCTTCTTGTTGCGCCCACATATTATTTGGACAAATTACACGAAGAAGAGAGTCTTTATTTCTCATGGAAATCGGGATCGACGCCTTTGTAGGAGCGGGGAGTGACGACGCCGAGTCCGAGAAGTCGCGCGACACGATAGACGCATTCGAGGCTTATCTCCTCTTTTCCATCGTCCTTCAACAGCAGCACGTTCTAAAAATTGTGCTATTCTGTCTGCCTTTCCTGCCTCTTTGTTTCTTCAAATTGTAAAGCACTGTGCTAACCTTTAAGGGACGGCTTTTGTGCAGCGGCGACCAAGTCACGTCCTTCGACAGTCGCATCGTAGACTGCGGTCTTCTGAACTCGAACAGTTGGCGTTTCAAAAGCTTCTCCCACGGCTCTTGATGGACGAACTTCGCAGCTAGTTGGTCCCATTGCATAAGGAATTTCTAAAAAAAAGGTTAATAAGCATTAAGGAGTACTGACCTTAAAGATTTCAGCAGCCGTTGCGTCTGTTTTCCTAAAGAAAAATACTTCACTCACAATCAACACCGACTAACCCGGTGGCTAAGAAGATGAGACGAACATTGGAGAACTCGTAGTCGCCCGCGAGTCGACCCATCTTTCCAAGCCAGACGATCTGCAGAAAATAATTGGACGCCCCGGTTCACCTCGTTCATGATATGCGCACCAACTGATTTCAATAAGCCAAGCTGAAAAGCGGTTTTATAGCTGGCCCTCTCGACTCACGTTTTCGACCTTCTTGAGGAACTCCAGCTGTGTCGTATTATGTTCCGACTGAATTTTCTCGGTCATCGTCTGTGTTGCGCTTACGTCAGCACAGTAATCGAGAAGAGCCTTGTGATCTTCTGGCAAAATTTCGAACCGCGATTCGCGATACGTGATGTCTTTATTGAACCTCGCTAAAGGAATTTTTGTAATCTGTCATCTTGTTACATTCACTGCCACTCTGCCAATCGGCAAACAAGATGGCTCGGCTCATGATACGCGAAACTTTCTCACTGAATGAATGAGCATGCTCGACTCTTTTACAAAACTTACGATTCCTTGAATTTGTCGCTGAAAACCGGCGAAAAACGATGCTTTGGAGCTACTGTCAACTAAAAGTCGAGTTGTAAAATAAATATTGAAGCGTACAAATTCTTGCACGGCCTTGATGATTGTCTTCTCCGATGCTCTTCGCATGCATTTCAAGCACCGGTCTTCTGTGTAATAGCTGCTACGGCATTCATCTGACAAAGTTCACCAAAACTTTGGGTGCACTCACTTTCACAGTTCAACTTTCTGAAGAAGACCGTCTCGTTGTCTCTAGATACGAGAGGAAGATTCGACGGTCCAGGTATGGAAAGTCGTGAGCCGCTGCCTTCCAGTGTACCGGCAAGAATGTCTAAAGTGCCAAAATTAGTGGAATGCTTTTTCACCTTTAAGAAGGGGATGACCACGAAGAAGGCCAGCGAGTGCGCCGCCCGTGCCAATGCCGGCGAGGAAGAACTGATGCTTCTCAACCTGTTTGGATTGCCTTGTTCGTCGGAAACTGCCGGCCTACCTTGAACGCCTTGTACTGCGAGTGAAGAAACTTCACAGCTGTTGCAATATCTTCCACTCCGAGGTTCTGTAGCTCCGTGGGAGATCCCAAATTGTAAAAGCCTGGCAATATTTAGAATTCGACATAGTCAGAAGCGTTACCGAACATTCCGAGACGATAATAGATTTGAGCGACAGCCATTCCTCTATGACCGTAACTTTTAGCTAGAGAGTAGGTAAAGTTAATGGAGAAGAAAAAATGAACCGAATTGTACAAAGCCGTCGGGTCCCATATCCGCATAATCGCCGTTGTGGATGATAATCAAAAGGGGCACGAATTTCTTCTAAAAAGGTTTGATTTCGTTTTTCTTGCAAGTTTGTCGGTAATACTAACCGATTCGGGCACTGAGATAGAAATCTTCAGGCAGTTCATCTCGCCTTTAACTGATGAATTTGTTATCGCCTGAGAATTTGCGTAACTTTGAAGTTTGTCAAAAAACCAAACCATGCACGGTTTGGGCAGCTTCGTCGCATCGTAGTCGTCCACTCCAAGGTATTCAATCTCTTTCGGAGGCTCAAAGGGATGCACGTTCTTGGAGTAGGGCACACCGTAGAAGAGTCTGATTTTCTACAAGAAAACATTTCAGTGTTTTTTTACATAAAATATGCGACGGCACATGCAAGAAACAGCTGACCATGGAACGGTACTCAATGTTTTCGCCCTTGATGCGGCCGACTCCGTTGACGAGTTCGACAATCGGACGATCGGTGTGCGGCCAGATCGAGAGGCCGAACAACGAAATGGCAATCGTCACGGCTGAAACGCATCCCAACTTGTCTGTTTTGAATAGCTTTTGAATAGCTCAATTCATTCGCTTTTGCTAACCCCAAACGATGGCGGTGTAGAGGCCAAACTTGCGGACGAGGCGAGGCGGGAGCCCGCGGCGCAGCTCCGCCAGCTCCTCTTCTTCTTCGATGTCCTCGAATCCACAGCTTTTGAGAGAAATTGAGTCTAACCCTCTTCTCTTGCAGCTCGATCTCGTCGGTGGTCAGCTTTCGCTCATGGCGAGGTCGCTTGTACCGCCTCAAGGCTCCCCCATTACATACTGTGAAAAGGAAAAACCTGCCAGCGCGAGGCTTGATGGCGGCGGTCTTCCAGTGCGGTCGAGGCGGTTTTGGCATCCTTCTTGTTTACTAAACACTGGAAGTGAAGGAAGAACTTACACAAACGAAGAGAAGAACCGTCCACTGTCAAGCGCGCGTGACTGACTGTAAGATCTAGGGAGCAATTTGTATGCAAGCTATGCCTACGCAAGTTATGCCCCTGACAGCTGTCTCGGCTTAGCTAAAATGTTCTCACGTAGGCGAGCCATTGAAGTCGAATTTAAGATCCAAAGAGGAAAAGCTTTCGACAGAAGCAGGTGCACTATAAGGGTACTTCTGTCACTTTCGCCTTCTTTCAACAGAAGGCTTGCCCATAAATGGATCTTGCCGCTTTTCTTGAAGCCCTACGCTTCGATATTCTAGTCTGGGTATCCAACAGCGTTTCTTTTGTGGTGAACGTCTATAATGTCTACCTCGTCCTCATCATATCGCCTCCTTCGATCAAACAGTACAAATATTACATGTTTCAAATTGCTGTGCGTTATTGTTGAACTGATAGTTTATTTCATCAATTCAGATTTACGACTGCCTTTTCTCAGCCTCCATGTTGTTACTCCGTCCTGAACCCGTACCACCAATTTTGGGATTCACAATGGGAGGCCTAATCGGTCTCATCAAAAATAAAACAGTTGGCCATGCATCGGTTTGGTGATTTGCAACAACGAAACTTGTTTCCTAGTTTGCTGTGGCCCTTTTCTTTGGCAGTCAAATGTTGAGTGCTTTAACTGCAGCGCTGCTCTATCGATTTCTGGCGCTTTTTCGAATGGGATACTATCTGGAGTACATGCACAAGAAAGTTCGTTGTCAACGATGATGTTATTTTTTTGTCAGAAAGTGGTTGCTGCTGGATTGTCTAACGGATTCATCGCGTGTGCCATCATGGCATTGATTATTCCCATGAGCATTGCCAGCGAACAGGTGGGCCTTTGTACTTCTGGGGCAGCTTATGAATATTTTATTACAGGAAACTTACGACGCTGCTGTCCGCGGCGGTTACGTCGACTTCCTTGAGGACTTCAAAAGAAGAAATGTGACGGTTTACGGCTATACAGTACGCCCTGAAACTGTTTTTCTGGCTGGAACCGTCGGTTAGCCTAACACACTCAAAAAGTTGTTTGAGGAAGTTCAGCCGTTGTTGAAATCTTCATTGTCCAAGTCTTCAACTTGACCACTGCCATTTATATCGTCCGCATGCTCTCAAAAGCTAGGGCGACGATGAGTATCCAGACGTATCGCATGAACCGTCAACTCACTATCCTTCTTTTTGCTCAGACCATCTATCCTTTCATATGTCTCATGTATCCGGCCCTGATGTTGGCGATACCCGCCATGCTCGGTCAGTTCAACGAGAAAACCACCTGGAATACGGTTAGTCGAGGTCTCGAAGCATCAAACAAGATGTGTTGACGAATATAGGGCACGGCGACCTTCAACTTCTTCCTCATGGAGTCATACCCACTAGTAAATGGAATTTCAACAATCTTCTTCGTCAGCGCGTATAGAATTCACTTCTTTCAGCTGCTTCTTCGAGTTCTTCCAAAACCTTTGAGGGAGAAGTTGTCGATAAACTTGGTGAGGAACCTTCATGAAACATGTTTTAGGCTTCAACTCAAGCGATTGAACCGTCTCGTTCCGCGTCTGACCCACTTCATGATTCACGCTAACAAAGCTCTGAATAAACCATTAGTGCCACATGTTTTAATCAACGCCAACCTGTGCTCTCTCAGAAGTCTCAGAGCCGCCCTATTCATTTCGTCTACGGTGATGAACCTCCTAGCAGCTTTGCGCTTTGATATCATAGCCACTGTGGCAAATTCCTTTTCACTATTTGTGAACATGTACAATGTCTACCTGGCTTTGATGATCTCACCAGCGTCAATGAAAAACTATCGATACCACGTGTTGGGAATATCGGTACTTTTCACTTTATAAACATAAACCCACAATTGAAATCTAATAAGCAAGACTTTAGGTATTCGACACGCTATTTACATCCTCGATGCTCTTGTACCAGCCAGACCCATCACCACCAATCTTCGGCTTTACTTTGCATGGCCCAGTCGGGATTTATAAGAGCGCGAATCTTGGTCATGCAATGGTGGAAGAGAATTCAAGCAAAGTTTTATTTTTTAGTTTTCACTAAGTCAATATTGGGCATGTCATATGTGCGGCACCTTGGTATCGTCGATGACTTACCGATTTTTGGCCATATTTAAAACGGGACAATATCTTGACCGCTTTCAGAGTAAAGTTAGTTTGTGCTGCTGGTTGCGAGACGGTTGCAGAGAAACATTTTGTTTGGAGTGGCGAGCAATGCCGTCACGTGCAGTGTCATGTCGGCATTGATTCCATTGAGCGCGTCAAGTGAGCAGGTGAAATCGAAGAAAAAACAGACTTTGAACTAAAATAGCTCTGTTGAAGTCACTAAATGTTTCGAGGAGTTTAGGAAATTCACGATTCAGCCGTCCGCGGTGGCTATGTTGACTACCTCGAGAGTCTAAAAAATGCGAGCCAGACAGTCTGTGCTTACTCTGCTCGCTCGGAGTTTGTTCCGGTTATTATTTTCCTGTGTAAGAAACCATCGCTGTAATGAAGTTTTCATTTAAGCCGCGGCGATTGTACTTTTGTTTGAAATCTTCTATTTTGAATGAATGAATGAATGAATATTTATTCGCACTGGGATAATGGGAAGTCATGGCCGCGTTGGCGTCGTTGGCGTCGTAGGCGTTGTTGGCGTCGTAGGCGTCGTAGGCGTCGTAGGCGTCGTAGGCGTCGTAGGCGTTGTTGGCGTCGTAGGCGTCGTAGGCGTCGTAGGCGTCGTAGGCGTCAGGCGACGTTTTGCTAGTTCTTCATACATATTTTTGACTCTGAAGAAGATGCGAGCCTCAATGAGTGAACAAACGCTGCGAATGCATCGCCAGCTGACGATTTTAATAACTATCCAAGCCATTTATCCGATCTTTTGTATCATTTGCCCTATTTTAGTGCTCGTTGCTCTACCCGTGATTTTAGGCACCTTTGAAAAGGTCACCTTCGAGCAGGTGAATAAGCGAAATTAAACATATTTATTTTTAGAGCACTGCCCGATTCTGTCTTTTTCTCCTCGAATCCTATCCGCTTGTTAATGGTCTTGCCATGATTTTCTTTGTTGGTCCTTACAGAGCACATTTCTTACAACTGCTTCGTCAATTGGTTCCACGCTGCAAAAGAGAGACGCCAGTTGATCAGGTTCAGTGTCAGACAATTCGCTTCCTGATGGTGGACTTACAGGGCGTGGTCATGTCTAGCGTGGAGCCATCGCGATTCTAGATTGAACGCTTTCATCGAAAATACCGACAAGAAATTTGTGCTCATGAAGCTCTGCACACATCCGTTGATTGAACTTTGATTCCTTTAACTGTACGATTTGTGCACCTATAAAGTGACACAACTTTTCGTTTTTGCACTTAAAAGGCGTTTTCCTCCTAATAAGACAAGAAACAAATGACAGCAGGTGCTGTGCAAACGGCGGGTGACTCATTTTGAGGCTGTGTGACCCGCAAGTGATGAACCTTTTAACGGCGCTGCGCTTCGATATCGTTGCTCCGGTTTCGAATTTTATTTCTTTCATCGTAAACATGTACAACATGTACTTGGTCCTAGTCGTCTCACCCTCATCCATGAAATTCTATCGATACTTCATGATTCAAACGGCGGTTGGTCTTCTTTTACTTGAGTGTTCGCAACGTTAACGTTCAAAATTTTCGAGTGCCCAATTATTTCAGACTTCTGATACATTGTTCTCAGCATCAATGCTACTATACCAACCGGATCCATCACCACCAATTTTTGGCTTCACCTTGCATGGTCCGATTGGCAGCTTCAAGAGCGTCACCCTTGGTCATGCCATGGTTTAAACTTTTCTTAAAAAAAATACAGTTTTTAGTTTCAACTTAGTGGTTTCTTTGGATGTCAGATGTCACTCAGCCTGTCTTCGTCAATGCTCTATCGCTTCGCGGCCGTTTACAATTCCGGAATCTATTTAGAACATTTTCACAGAAAAGTTACATATCTCGATGTTTTCTCTAAAGTATTTTAGGGAAATATCATCTTCAGTTTTGTAATCAATTTCGTTTCGAGCGCTCTCACGACACTAATCATCCCGCTCAATACAGCCAGCGAGCAGGTGCCCATTTTGCAAAAAGCGCAATTTTCTGAAATTTTAGGAAATTTCCGACAGAGCTATTGCTGGTGGCTACAATGAGTTTCTAGAAACTCTAAAAAATGAAACGCTTTGCGCCTATTCGGCGCACACGGACATCGTACCAATAGTCATGTTTGTCGGTGAGAAAT
>JAQIXL010001823.1:0-15659 GCA_034700245.1 Poikilolaimus oxycercus | reverse complement strand
CTTGTTCAGCTCGACGAGCTCTATCGAATGACGTCAAAAACCACGAGGTCATTTTTGGCCCGGCATGGTCCTTTAAACTTTCCAAAATGACGGTCAGACAAGGTAATTCGGTGAGAAAGTTTCTTCAAACCGTCGAGGTATGTAAATATTTCCGGAACGGTGCGCGTTCAGTGTAGCGATGTGGAATTGTTCCAACCGCCCGGGGTGACATAATCGACTATTGATGGCGGCGAGATTGTTGGCTGTGCAGAATATCGCGAGGTCTTCAGCGGCATCAATCACTGTGAGCCGTTCCTCTGACCCACGTGAACAAGAACGATACCACCTGCGCAAATTCGAGTAGGAACCAAAACACACGACACTTCTTGCCTAAAGCGCTCTCAGAAGCAAGCGCCTTCCCATCCGTTATTGAAGGGGAGTGTGTAAAGGCAGGTGTAGACAGGTGTGGACAGGTGTAGGCAGGTGTACACCTGTCTTTGTGAAAAGGCAGGTGTAGGCAGGTGCGGACAGGTGCGGGCAGGTGTGCGACCATCTCCAACGGTCTAAAGGCTCGAAGATGTCAAGAATGAACCAGGCGACAGTGTGATGCTCGCCCTTGACAGTTTCAAAAGCTTTTGGTTCATTTCCTCGCTCGAAGCAATCTATCGAGTCCCTCATGAGAGTCCGAGGCCCCCACTCTAGATCATCTGCAGATCTCGCTATGTTGTTAGCATCGTTAGCCTGAAAAATTCTTGAGCTAGAGCCACCACTTTCCTCTCTCCTTCATTTCAACAGTGACTAGCAAGCACTCAGCCAACACAGACTTATTGTTAGTCATAAGCATGAATCGCTCTCTTTGAAGTCGCACCAGAGGCGACACCAAACAATTAGGTGTTACCTCACACTCCATTTCTGCACTCGAACCCCTGCCAGAAACCAGTCAAATCACCTTTCTCTTTATCTAGAGCTTCGCTGACCCTAACCCAGACTTGCCCAGAAACTCTTTTCGAGTAGTTTCGATAGTTATAACGCCGACAATATCGAGAAAGAAGGAATTGACGACTTCTGGTCACCACAGATCGCTTTACGGGAGCGCACACCTGCCCGAGCTCCATGCACCTGTCTTTACACAAAGGCAGGTGTACACCTGCCTTTTCTACACCTGTCTACACCTGCCTACACCTGCCTACACCTGCCTTTACACACACCGTTATTGAAGAATCATTTAGGTTCTATTTTGTTTGAGGACTTCTGGGTAAACGCCATCACGCACAGCTTGGCCATGACAGCTTCTTACTCTCCTCGGACTCGTAAGGTTCAGACAGAAGGTTTCGTTTCTTATTGTTAGGTCAGTTTGCTGAACAGCCTGCTTCCAAAAAGCAGACGACCGCGCCACGTGGCATCCATCCACCAAGAGGAGGTTTTCGCTCTGCTGATAAGAGGAAGGCTTCTCGTTTTATGTCAGTTTGAAGTCGCTTTTCAGAAGATACCCGGCTTGGAATGGTTCGTCGGTCTGCTTCGATGCTCGTTTCGAGCCTTCTAGTCCTCTTGTCCGTTTTTCAAACGTGCGCGGCTCTGAAATGCTCGGTCGGAGTAGTTATTGATTCTCGAAATAATTTGACTGCGGGGGCCTCGGTGAGTGTCCCTTGTTCCACTAGAAGAACTCAGGTGGAATGCTCAAATGAGGAGCCTCAATGCGTGGAGTATCGTGGTGGATGGCAAGACAACTATCGCTTCTTCTTCTGCAATTCACTACAGGTTTGTTATCACTCAAATGTCAGAAATAAGAGTCCTTTTTTTCAGGTCGCTGGGAGTGTGTTCTATGCAGCTCACAGCGCAACTGGATGTCGAAACGAGAGCGCCTTCGACCAGTATCCCTATCAATGTTATTGTAATTACACAAGTAACTGCAACACGGCTTTTTCTGGACTACCGGCATTTCTTGAAACCGTCGAGACGCCTGCGACTAGGCATTCTTTCCATCAACCTTGCCCAATAATTGTTCAGTATTCGATGCTACAATGGTATTGCCAACAGCGGCTACCTTCGCGGTGGAATGGATTCGTGTAAAGGTCTTTGCGTAACTTATTCGTACAACTGGGGAGATCAACGAGTCCATGGTTGCGCGCCAAAGGAGACACGACTTCAACTTGGTGCTCCAACGGATGATTCGTGCATTTCCATCGGCGATCTCAATGCTTGTTTCTGCACGCAAGAACTGTGTAATCGACCCGTTGCCCTGTATCCTGAAGTTTCAACAGACCTTGAGTGCTACGTTGGCTTATCTTACGATAACAATTTTTATGTAAGCTTATCCACAAAGCACTTCAACTGGTATTTCAGGGAAGTGTTATGAAATGTGCGGCTGGTGAAGTCTGTGCCGGAGTGCATTACTACAATTTTAATCGAACTGGTATCTATCAATGCCTAAAGACGGAGACATGTTTGGCATATTGGGGTGGTTCAACGGCATTGCCTTGTCAATGGAGCGGTTCCATGCTCAAGTAAGTTTCGATATCTTTAGGAAACATACAGCTCTTTAGACGTTTCTGCTGCTGTGCAGACTCCTTGTGCAACTACAATGCAGATCTAATGGCCACAACAACTGGTCTCACACCGACTTCAAATCCTCTTAACAATAATCACCAGCTTGTCTGTCAGGAGGGACTTGAGTTCTTCACTAGCGGCGAATCTCATTCGCCATTTGTTGGCCTGACACGTCATTGTCCTGGAGCTTGCGCGTTTGCCGATCTTTCTGGTGCCGCTCACGTCTGGCGCTGTATGGATGCTGATGTGTGCGAGAGCGTAGGCGTTCCGCTTGACACTTGTCAGACGAACGTCCTCGGCTTCTCACGCCTCTGCTGCTTTGCCAATCAAACCTATACAACCGACTCGACGTCGAACTGTCCTTCTGACTGGATTCCGTCCACGTCAAGTTCCGACAAATGTTATCTTCCACTAGATTCACCGGTTTGTTTCAGCACAAATGTTTATGGCCTCGGTTTCAGACTTATTGGTACACAGGACTCGCCAAGTGCCGAGAGCAGAGTCCATCGGCCGCTTTGGTTTCCATCAATAATGCCTTTGAAAATCGAGAAGTCGCCGACTTGACCACAGACCTTCGTCCACTTTGGATTGGGCTTCAATGGACGGGAGCGAGCTGGACATGGAACAATGGCCAAGTCAGTTCTTACATAAACGAACGTGCGTTCAGAACGTTTCCTACACGAACTGGGCTCAAAGTGAACCGTTTGACAACAAGGGATGCGCTCAGCTCGAGAAGACTAGCGGTAAATGGCTCGTCGATAGCTGCGAAGGTCTCGGTGATGTTGTCTGTCAGCTTGTTGTTTGATCATTTCTGCATGTGACATGTTTGGTGATGAACTGATCTCTACACTTGAGATTTGGTCATTTTGCTCACCGCTGTGTGCAACCTTCACATGAGCAGCGCGGGTATTTATGCTCAACCTAGGGGAAAACTTATTCTGAAAAGGCAGCCGTACAATCTGCTCGTCTCGATAGGTTCGAAAGTGTCGAGTTGCTGAAGGGCGAGGACCATCTATACGGCATCAGCGGGCATGATTGTCTCTCTCGTGTCAACTCGAATGAGTTGCCGCGTTCATCTTCAACGAGAGAATCGCGTTTGCTTTGCCGTTCCCCTTCTTTGTCTGCGTTCGATGTGACTGTCAAACGAATGAACTACAAGTTTGTTTTTATGATATTGTCTTCTAGCATCTTTGAAATGGCATACGGGGAAGTATTAGATTGTGCATGCTTCGACGAGAAGGTCGTGAAGTTTCTTATTTCACAGCGACTGTAAATTCCTGGGTGTTCCCGAAGTACAAGCCGGCGTCGGCCTTCTGGATATTCTCGATGATCAAGTCGTCCGGTTCTCCACTTTCTTCCGAAATTTCCGTATGAAACTTGCTGCCCGTCGACTTGACGGCCTTGCCGTGCTGCAAGGATTATTAGAAATGTCAGGTCTTCCTTCTTTAACTTCACCTCGTCCACCCACTTGCCATCCTTAAAGGTTTCCAGTTTCCGACCAGTACTATCGCGCCGCCGAGTCCAGGTAGAAACCCAGTCTTCGTGTAGATCCACCCTCGACCCGACCTAATACGATTTACGGTTAGTACGTCTCAAATGATCTCAATACCTTCTCATTGAAATCGTACGGGAAAGCCTGGCCGACGGCAGCAAGGACAAGGAAGAAGAGCAGAGGAAGGAGCGAGCGCATGGTTGTGCTTGCTGCGAGCGTCGAAACGAATAGACTGGCGACAGGCCCGGGTATCAAGTCGTTGAAGTAGGCGTCGGACTCATCACGACATTACCTGTAAATCGAAATCAGCCTCTGCTAGAGTGACAAACACGGAGAAGAGAGCGCTGAATGCCAAAGGAGAGCGCTGAAGAAGAGAGAAACGTGCCTCGTGAGATGCGGGCGCCCTGCAGGGCCTTCTAGAAAGTTGTATGATGACCCCCCGTTGCTTGCTGCTACGCACTGCGTCTTTGACAATTGAGAGACAGCTGCTCAGAATGCGAGGAGTCTCCCAAATGGCTCGTAAACCTCGGCGTGAGCTCGTTTTCTCGCTTCTAACTGCTTTACGAAGAAATTCTAAGTGTCCACGGTTGACGCCGAAACCAAGGAGCCAGTATCATCGCCGTAATCCCTATCATCGGATTTTGAAGTGGTGTCCCTCGTCTTCTCATTATAAACAGTGATTGTGAACTGCTGAATGATGATAAAACATGGTTCCTGCTTCTACTAAGCACATATTGTAGAACGATTTGAGTCCTTTTATGTGCAGCGGCACACCTTTCAGGTGTCGACAGAGGGCTTTTTTACGATGCCCGACACCCCTTCACTCCTGATACGAGCTTCTTCCTCGTCGCTGCTTCAAGAGGCCGCGCTTTCCCAAAAGGCCTCTTTGCGTCGATGAGCTTCAAACATCAATTCGTCCATCCTCTTGAATTTCCACAGTTTGAGACCGAATTTCAATTTGAGATTGGAGACAAAATTTCTAGCGGTGGCTTTGGAGATGTCTACAAAAGCCGGTGAGTCTTCTATTGCAGCTTGATTAGGGAACGAGAAGCTTCAGCACTCCGGGAGAGCAGGGCTTCTATGCCGTTAAAGTGCAAGGACTCAATCCATACGCGAGCTATGATGATTGGTTGAATGAAGCTAGGCTTCTTGAGAGATGTCAGGGCGAGAACATCATCACTCATATCGCACACAGGATTCTTATAGTCAGCTTAAACTTTTCTAATATAGCACGAAATATTTAGAGCACTCTCGGCGAGAGGGCGCTTTTCATTCAAATGGAATTCTGCGATGGAGGAAGTCTCAGAGAAGCCATTGTGAATCGACGATATCGTGGAGCTTACATAAAGATTTGGGACATTTTTCAAGGAATCCTTCATGGAGTGGGCTTCATTCATAGTCGCGACTGTATTCACCGCGACATTAAGCCGGTTTGAATAACTTCTACCATTGCACAAATTGTTGTAGGAAAACATTTTACTGACTTCCGAAGACAAGCCTAAAATTGCTGATTTCGGAACAGCTAGAATGCTACAGCTAGCTTCTTTCACTGAAAAAAACTCTCTTAACAGCACGGAAAACACCTCAAAAGGGGATACTCGCTATTTAACAGCCGGATGCGGAACAGACGGCTACATTGCTCCGGAAGTCCTGTATGACGATGATTACTCTACGGGGGTAGACATATACAGGTTAGTTTTACATTGTTTTAAAAGTAATCCCGTTCTACTTCTTAGCGTTGGTGTTGTGCTCTGCGAACTGATTTTATCGCTTGATGTTGCGGATGAACATGCACGAGACAGTGTAACAGCAAGTTTTAAGAAATTCCGAAATTATGCGGAACGTGTACCTCTTTTCGCCAGCAGCATGGAATCATTTCAACGAAAAATTGCGCAACAAATTGTGTCGAAAATGATCGACGAAACTCCCTACAATAGGCCGTCGGCGAAATCACTTTTGGAAGCGGATAACATATCGCAGAATGAAGCAAATCTTTTTAATTTTCGTCAATTACAAAAGGCTGCTCTCAAACAAGAAAAGCTTCGTGAAATAGAACTGGCAGGCCAAAAAGGAGATTACATGAAGAAATCACGCCTGTGGAAGTATCTAATGGACGAAAGTGTAAGTCTGACAGAAGTGGAGATTGGCGATCTCTTGGTTGTCTTTCTCGAGAGTGCCAAGGCTGTTTTAAACGAGAAAATAGCTGGAAGCATAAGTGTCTTAGAAGCTACCAAGTGTTTCGATGAGCTTGCATGCTTGCTGGAAACAATTGCAGAGAAAATCGATCCCAAATCTCTTAATTGCTGCCTCATGGTTTTTGAAGAAATCGAACGATTGAGAAGATACATAAATGAAAGCTTGGGAAATAACTTAGATACGCTAGATGTATACACATTAAAAAAGGCAAAACGATTTCTCTCTCGCCTGCCACTAGGACATCCAGAAAGGCTAAAAAATTTAAGGGAACGAATTGGGTTCTTGGACAATCCTATATTGCGAAAACGAGAGCTTGAAGATCTGAGAAGAGAGAACGAAGAAGCCAGTGTTACACAGCTAATTGAAGAGAATGGAATAAAATACTCGCCTGATGCTGATGCTAATGGAGTTAGTCCACTATCAATGCGGCTGAGGCAATCGAAATCGTGCGAACGCTTAGACCAAGTGCGAGTTTTACAAGAAAAGCAACTGCAGTCTGGACTGAATCCTCCATTGAAAACAAGATCAAGCAGTGAACCCAAAGACTTTCTCTCTACAAGTAAAAAACCAATAGCGGAAGAAGCTCAAAAATCGGAATTCACAGAAGTCGACGAGATCTATTTTCTTAAACGGCAATACAAGCGGACTTTAGAGGAGGTGGATGAATTTTCCAAGCAACAGGAGGAACTGGGAACAGCCAGAGAGGCAAGCAAGGAAAACCAGTTCAGCTCCCGTTTGCTTCGTTGGTTTCAAATAGTCCAGATGGGAATTCCGCTTTCCCAGGAGCAGCTAAACCAATTCATTGACGCTTGTGAACCACTTCAACTAAACGACGTCCCTGGAGAAACAGCAAACGCTTCACATGCAATTATTTCGCATTCATGCCTGGCTATTGCAGCAATAAACGCATATCGCAATGTAACCGTTAGTCTCCCACTGCGAAATGAAGTGGGTTCTATCATAATTCTGGACTATCGAAATCAGATGCAACTTAAACGACATGACGCTAGTCGTTTTAAAACGGACGAAGAAGTGGAGACTGAATATTTACAGCTATGCAAGCGCGGCATAAAACTGGATTCAAAACGCTTATATGTCTACAGCGATTTGATTTCCGAATTTTCCAGCAGACGTAGACAAACTGAGTATCTCAAACGGATAATTCGCGAAGTTGAGTGCTCTAGAGATTCATACACCAGTTCTGCTGTCGAGTATCTGGAAATCCTCAAGCAGCAGCTAAGGAAATATGAAATGCTTTTAGAGATTGAGCACGGGGCTGAAACACTAAATCGTGTGGAACGAATCCAGCTGTGGAAAAGACTAATTACAACTATGAGTTTAAAATTGGAATCTCAAGAGATGATTACTCTGATAAACGACTGCAGACCTCTTGAAGACTTTGAAGGTTCTTATCGTATGGCACTGTATACAGAGGAAGAAAAATCTAAGCATTCCAAAGAAGCTATCGCTTTGTTGGACATTCTTTTAAACTCGGTGCGCGATGTTCGAGGCGTTCATGATCTCATTAGGGTACGCTATGAAAACGAACTAGTACTCTGTCCAGCGTCTCCAAGTGAAGTTGTAATGAGAATGCTCCCAATTGTCAACAATGTTTATCAGCGCTTCAGAGAGTTCTCAAGCATAGATCATCCGGACACAGCTCGAATTGTCCGCTATTGGTATTCAAATCTCTTTATTGTTAGCTCAAGAAAATTTTCGAGCACGTTTCAAGGATTAAAAGAAGCCGCAGTAGCTGCGTCAGTGGCGGTTTTATACGGTCGCTTACATAATTGGAAAAATACCGATGCAATGGAGGCGGAGACAAAGAAATTATCACTGGAAATAAAACGCCATATCAAACGACGGTTTGCGTACATAGTAGCAGTATTTGCAAAATTTTTTAATAATCTTGTTGAAGCTCTTAATCAATGGTGGAAGATTGTTAGCCTGAATGCTACACTGTCCAAGCCGGAACTTGATGCGCTTCTCAGTGCTAGTATTTTTATTACAGGAGAATCGTTTGATACTGTTAATTGTAATGGCGCTCAACCATTTTTGTCTCTCCTTACGATAGGCATGCAGAAAATCGATTTATATCTGAAATGCGCAAAACTTGAGATTCAAGTTATCGAGAAGTATCTTTTTGACACTGATTTCTTGAACATCACCGACCTCCGAAAATCCATGCACTCCATCATTAGAAGCGACATCTTCCTTATGGCCTTTGGGGCGGGAAGATTCAAAACTGCAACTGAAATGATCCAAAAGCACTTTCAAATTGCTAAACAACTGTGTGAGAATATTTCTTTCTTTTGTGCGGAGACAGTAGATTATCTTGGATTTCTAGCACTACGTATTCCGTCACCAAATCATCGAAATACTGAAGCCCGAAATTTGATAATAGCAATCGACGACTTTATTTTTCATCATCCGCATTACCTTTTGCATGATACAAAGTGCGCGCTGCGAGTGCTCAAGGAAGCTTTCTCAGTCGTTGAATTTTCCTCTGATTTCTGCATCCATCGTGGAGGGGATGTCTTGTGTAACTATTTAGGCGAAGAGCGTGCATTTGAAATCGCTCAGAAAAATTCCCGTTTGGTTATAAATTTGCTGAGAATTCATGCCATTTTACTCCGGCAGCGTATTGCAGAAGCTGATCTTGAGGAAATGAGACAACTTCTACATCACGCATGGGATCTCGAACTGGTCTTCACAAGGCATATTCCGCTTTACCCAAAAGGCAACAAACTTTGCGAGAGATTTGCGGCAAAGGCTCGTCGCGCACTATCGCGATTTCCCGTTGATAATCCGGAGCGAATTCACATGGTGGCGGAATCCATTGCCCGATTTAGTTCCACCGAGCAACGCCGCAAAGAGTTCGAAGTCCTTGCAAGAGAGGTGGAAGCAGCCATTAAAGGCCTACCGATAGCCCGGCAGCGTGTCATACGGGGCCAGCTCAAGAATTGGCGTTGTCAACTGCAACTTGACAAGAATGTTGATCGAGCCTGCGTTGACATACGTTTCAAAACGCTCGAGTTATCGCTAAAGGATCGCATACAACGTCTGGAGCTGTGGAATGAATATATGAACTCAAATATACCGTTGACATATAGCGAACTGCTTAACCTGGCTAGAGATTGTGTATTTATCCCAACTTACATAACAACTGTAGTTGACGAAGAGACAGATCACGACGAGCAAATAAAATTTGCTGAGCTCACGCTGGAAGCTATCGAAACCTGTCTCGCAATGACCGACACCTATTACGTGAGGCCTTTTGAAGAACTTATTGCTGCCGCAACCGCATGCGCTTGGAGATTGCACAAATTATACTACTCCAAAGTCTGCAGCTATTCTGAAATAGGCCCAGTTCCTTTGAACTTACTTCTGCGTTTATTTCGAAAGCACTACGTTAATGTGGTGCCCGTCATAACGTATGTCGAACGCTGCACTTCACCCATTGAAGTGGGATGTCGTCTAGAAGTACTTGAAAAGATTCTTTCAAAAGTGGAAAAGTTTGAGCGAATTTTTCCAGAAACCAGCACTGAGTACTCGAGATACAGAATTTGGCGTTTCAAAGAGATGCTTAGAGTGTGTGACAGTGACGCAGTCATACGAATCATTGAAGAACGTGAAAAGATATTCGTAAACCATCAGTCTTTCGATGAAAGTGTTTTGGACAAGCCAGGTGGCCTTAAATCTTGGTTTCAGAAAAATCTTTCGCAAACGAATACTATCAACGTATTACTCCCAATGGATTTGCCACATCCTCCAGTCTCAGAAGACAAATACGCTCTTGGAAAAACAAGGCTTGAATCCATTTTGAGGAGAAAGCCTGTTAAAAAGAGGAGAAATGAAATGACGAGCAGTTCATCTTCGAACTGGGATGCTTATGACTATTGGGAAACTCATGACTAATTGTAAGGGGCACGTGTCGCTTCGAACTGCTTAATTTTTCATTTCGACATCGCGTGTTTTTACTCTTCCTTATCTTTTTTTTGGCGCAGTTCGAGACACTTTTAAAAAGAAAGCCCTTGTTTTTTAAACCTTCTCAGTTTTTATCGGTGAATTCCTGGAAATCTTATAGTACCAAATAAATGTCGCGCCGCGTAGGAATAAGAGAGTATGGAATGTCAGAAGAGAGACACGTGCGCTCTCTGAAATGCGGAGGGGCACCACACAAGACCCTCGAGGTAGTTCGTCAAACGGTTTTCGGACCAATTAGTGTATGTACATCACGACCGTGTCTCTTCAAAAACAAATGTATCGCATCTTACCATAATGTTTGTTACTACCTAGAATCGAATAATTTACTCGACAGAACAAAAGAAAACAATCACCGGACGATAAATGATGAAATAGAAATACAGTTTTTTTTCTCACTTGATGTGCTTGTTGTAAAGGTCGCGCATGAGGGCGAAAGCCATTCCTCGACGATCACTATCCGGCATTGCCTAAAATCTCTTTGCAAATCACGGAACTCAAACCTGCAGCTTGTCACCTGCCTTCTTGAACAACTCCAGTGCGACCTCCTTGTGACCTTGCTCGAAGGCGTAACGGGCGCTATCCACGAGCGGAAAGCTGAACAAATATGTTTCACGAATTTTTGAAAGTTTTACACTTCGTCGCCGAGAATTTCCTTCTCGCTCACCTCCAAGCGGAAATCAAACGCTAAAGCAATGCTTGTGTGAAACTTTCACAGACTGTTAATCTGAAGACTGGCTTTGTTTATCATCGGAAGCACAACCGGTGGCGGTTTATGCATCAGCGAGTCATTCGGAGGAGGAGAAGGAGACGGAGAAGGAATGACATGCAAGATAACAGCTTCATGACAGTCGCAGACGAGAAGGTGACTTACGCTGGCGTTGAATAGGTGGAGGTGCGGCAGCACTCGCCGACTTGAAACCGTCGGGATTCTTAGCGCTAGTCGGCTCCACCTTGATCTTCTTCGGACTTCCGCACTCTTTCTGCACCGTGTCTTCATTTATTTTCTGTGTTTTCTAAAAATGAAAAGAGTCAAATAAAAAAAATAAATATATTGTACAATACATTATTGGCCGATTGATTCTTGACATTTAGTTGAGGAGGAGCTAAGAACTCCCAAAAAAAGCTAAGCAATGAAATAGATACTTTGCGATTTGAGAGCGAAGTGTGCATGCTCAATGTCTCGGCGGCGGCGACGCGCTTCCTCGAAACTCGAGCATTTTTCTTCGTACTGTCTTCTTTATCGTCTTTTGCATCCTTTGCTTCACCCAAGGCTATCTTTCTCGCTTCTCGACGTTTCGTCGACGTCGAAACACAATGATCTTCCACTTGCTTCTCGCCGTTGCCTACCGAGACCTTCTTGAATTTCTTTTTTAGCGCCATCTTCCAGGCTTCAGTCACTGAAGAATTCAGATTCAAAACAATTCGCATAAGAACTTGCATTCATCATCCTTGTCCTTGTTGCAGCAGTTCTTCAGAGGAACCTCAATACCAACCATGCGAAGATAGAGGAGTTGTGAGCGACTGAAGGTAGTTTGCTGCCGATTCATAGCCTGCTTCTATTCACCGAAACTTAAAGAGTTAAAAAAAGAGTTACCTCGGTGTTGTTCACGATCCTCCTAATGTACGACTGGTTGGAGACGAAGATGTTGTTGGAGAGCTGCTTAGCCACTTGATCTGTGAGTGCTCGAATCGATTGCTCGCCCGTGTAGTGCTTGGTCAGTGCAAGGGCAAATTCCAACTCGGCCTTCTCGCGCTCCTCTTCGGCTTCACAGCGAAGTCTCTCGAGCTCTTCGAAAACGGGCACAAGCTCAGCGCGAATCTTGCTCTTGTCCTTCCTTGCAAGCTGAACCGAACAGTCAGTGCTAAAGCAAGAAAACCGGCAAAAACCAACCACCGACATTAGAGAGAAGAACGCGCTGATATTGCGATACCAAGAACACTTTCCAAGTTGTGCCTCGATCCCCTGCCACGCCTTCTTCGACTCCGGTGTATGCTGGTTAAAGCAAGAGAGACGCAGCTGGGGCCATTTCGCGCGAACCGCGCCCAGCATGCCCTCAAAATAGATCCATCTTGCGCTTTTCACGCGTGCTTCCGACATTACAACGTCTTTCGTCATTTTATCTGCAAGACGCATGGTATTTATTTGCAATGACAAGCCAGCGGTCGATGGGCTGTCGAGGAAAGAATAAGTTTATTATTGAGAGAACTTACGAAAGACAAGTTGCGATCGGCAAAAAGGGGCCTTAGGGGTTCAAGAAGTTTCGGTCGACGGTGCTAACAAGACGACACGGATGAAACTGCTAACTATTGAGATGACACAGAACAGATGGATTAGCACAATAGGAAGTTGAGGGGGGGGGGGGAGAGAGAGACCGAGAGAAGGAAGTCACATTCGCGACAAACCGAGCCCCGTCGTCAGCAGTGGCTTGTCGACAGAATTTTTCATCGTTTTTATACACATTCAACTCACGCATTCAACAAGCACGGATCCTCTCTCGGTAGCAACAAAGCCAATACTTGAAGTGCGTCCACATCCTTTCAGGGCTGTGCCACTCTCACCTCAAACGTTGGGCATCTCCGAAACTTCGGCAAAAGGTTTGCGTTGAATGATTTCAACAGTGAGAAAAAGTCCCCCGGGGGCCCGCAAAGCACATACAGGCTTGTCATGACGCCGGCTCCAAAAGAGTTGCCCACGGGTGGAATCGAACCATCGTCGCCACGGCCACAACGTGGAGTACTAACCACTATACTACGTGGGCCGAGAGCTTGGCGGCCAGGGTAACCTCGTGTTATCTCGTTGTCGGTCCCTTGTAGTGTTCTATTCTGCTTCCTTCAAGGATCTTCGTTACCAACAAACAAGGCGCTCATTTAGCTGAAAGCAAGATTTGCATCGTCTCATATCATCAAGGCCTTGAAAAGTGGAGCACAACTAGGGGCTTTTGGCTTCAGGAGGTCTGGACCCGGCAACTGAATGCAATTTCCTTGAGCACCATACGAGGAGATGTCCCCGTGTTGGGAGCTTAGCCCGTCGGATCAGGCCACAGGGCCGAGGCTGAAAACTACCGTATACCCTGGTCTCGGAAAAGCGACACTTAGACAAATTGCATACCCTCAAGAGCGCTGAAAATCGCGCAAAGTCATCCTGAAGCGCCCACGGATTAATGTCGAAAAGCCTGAAGCAGGAGGCGGAGACGGACCAGAAGATCTGGTGACTACTCAGAAGGCCGAGGAAGACGTCGTCCAAAGCGGCCGTCATCGCGTTTTCTATCTTCTCTCTTTTCCGTCCGGGACGAAATACAAGGAGTTGTTTCCCGTATAGTCGCTCTACTCATCGGGAAATGCCCGAGGTCTCGTCCTGAAAGTCTCTCACTCTTTGATAGGTGGCGAAACCTAGGATTCTGAATCTCTGAAAGCTAATTTGTCTTTGGGCAAAGTGGGTGTCTTAACAACTCCAATTTCTGATGAAAGCCACTGGTTCCTGTTTCTGCAGTCGTTCCTGATAAGGACTCAAGTTGACTAGGTTTCATCGACTAGTGTTGTAGAGGCACCTATCGAGTGGTACAGTCCTTGCGCTGATTCCTCTTTAGAGACTTGTCTATAAAAGTGAAACAGGCCTGAACAAACTTTTAGAGCGAGAATGCTGCCAATTCCAACTAGTTGAGTTAAAACGATGTTTTAAGCGACACACAAATGAAAACTGCTCTTTAGTCAGATGCTCTTCGGCCATTTTTCCCGCAAACTAAAAGCTGTTTTGCAGCATGAAAGCCTTGTTGCTGCTTGTGCTCGAGCTCGTGGTAGTCGCATGGAGTCAAGCGACGGCTGCGTCAACGGTCAACGTTTCGGTCGGTTTCTCCTCTCGATCAAATGCCGAATTGTTTCAGTCCGATTCGGATATCGACAGTTCGCCGAACGTGAATCCTCTACTGCCAGCAAATGGCTCTTCCGTCAGCCTCTTGCTTAATGAAAAAGGACAGATTCGAGTCAAGGTGTAGTAGCAATGTAGAGGTGAACTTCGAGAGTTCTAGATTGGTCACATTGGTGCCATGGGAGCTCTTCGAAACGACGAGAGAGTGCTTGCCGTCTCTCGAACAGAGCTTCTCAAAGAAGGAATCCTGGGCGACGACTTCGATGTTGAGTATGTTTCATGGTTTTTGAAGCGACAAATACTGCGTAGCAATAATTGTTAATAGATTTGTTTTTCTCGCGATGATCGTCGGTTCAACAAATGTTTCAGGATCATTTCTCAAAACGGATGTGGTGAATCTTATGAGGGAGTCGCCGTCGCAGCCGACATGTACCATCTCCAGAAAGTAAAAGCCTTCATCGGCCCGTACTGCAATGCTGGTTTGGTTCTCAAAACGAAGTTCACTCTGTGAGAATATTGTAGAAATTGACGCGGTTGCCCGAATGGCCGCCTTCTGGAACATCCCGATCATCGGATACATGGCTTCCGCCAATTCTCTTGCAGATAAGAACGCCTACAAGGTTTCCGGTTACGGTAACTGTTGAACAGGGCTGGTTCAGACACTCGCACGAATTTCAATGCGGTCGACGAACTCGATTGCCGAAGCGACTTGTGCTCTTCTCAGACACTACAAGTTGAATAAGGTGGGTTTTCGAACAGGCTGGAGGAGAGCTCACACCGTCACATCAGCACTCTAGAGACTGTTGAAGAAACAAGCATCGACTCCCCTTTTGCAGGTGGCGATCGTGACGAACACTGGCTCTGTTGCCTTCGATCGCGTCGCTGCCTTCGAGGAAGTCTTTCACGGCAGAAGTGTGAGTTTGGGTGTCCGAGCGATGCGCTTCAACTCATTCTAAAAGGTTGATTTCGTAGTTCTCAACATTGATGAGCCGATGCGTACACCAAATACAGCATAGACAACATCGAAAAGGAGATCTGTTTCACACTCCCCAATTCTCAACAAGATGAACTCTATTGCAATTTGAAGCTGACGCTCTATATCAGGGCTGGGATTTTTCGTTTTTCGTTTTTTCGTTTTTTTCGTTTTTTCGCCTTTATTTTCTTCGTTTTTTCGTTTTTCGGTTTTTCGGATTTGGGGACGAAAAAACGAAAAAAAAATTTCACCTGGCGCTGATGAAATTCAGTTAAAACTGGCCTGTTTTGGGCCTGTACGAGCTTGAGAACTTCTATTTTTCTCCTCTGAACGCTTCAAAATCGTCTTTTTTGACAGTCCGTCACCGTTTTATTTCCTAATCGATCTCATTGTGGCCTAATTTCCGAGGTTACAAAGATCAGACTGCTGAAATTTTAGTCAAAACTTCCAAATTAGAGTTTCTACCCTTCTCGCACTATTCATCTGTCGCTATTGCATTGAAATATGGGCGAAAAGTGCCATAAACAAGGAGAAAATCGGCTCTCAAACGTTTTTTCGTTTTTTCGGATTTTTTTCGGTTTTTCGTGGTATTTTTCGTTTTTTCGTTTTTCGTTTTTTCG